>PXNZ01000741.1:0-20002 GCA_003012085.1 Trichoderma brevicompactum
ACGTACAAATAGGTCGACAATTAACGGTGATGGACCGGCCCCTGGTCAATGAGTGAATGAAACGGTCACGTACTGAGTAGCATCCGTACTGCCAAAGACCAAAAAGAAAATGAAGAAGGGGTTAGCGAAAGAGAGAGAGGCCGGGGGGGTTCGAAGAAATAAAAATAGGGGGGGGGGGAGGCTTCTAATGAGCCCGGAGCCTCATTTCGTCTCTTTTGCTTTCCCCGTCAGTCAGTCGCCAGAACGGCCAAATAAGCCCGTTTTTAAAATTGACTCTAGGCTTCTTTCTTGTATGTTGCGTTCGTCAAGTCATCTCGATACTCCGTATATATCGTGCTAATAATATACATGCCAATTTGCCTCTTATAGGGATACAGGTACCATTTCCATACTGCTACACGCGGCCACCATCTTTTTCCGTGATATCGTGCTGGCCGCCGTCAAACCCCCCTTTAACCTCGCTGAACTTTTTTTTTCCTATTTCCAAAATGACCTCTTGTTATTGTTTCAACGATCCGGCGTCTCTACCGTGCGGGCTCCTTCAGTTCCTTCTCTGCCAATGTCCTTGACGCCTCGTCTTCAGCAATGGCGGCAACATCAGCCTCGTCATATCCCTCTTCGTATGCAGACGGCGTGTACACCTGGCCCTCTCCTCCCTCCAGGTTAATCTCGGGGTCTGACTTGGCCACCTCGACGGCGTCCTGCCAGGTATAGAATCGTTCCGTAAGGGCATGTTTGATCGCCCTCATCGTCTTCGTGACCTATCATGCAAGACAACCAACCCGTCAGTAAAAATTGTGACAACCCCAGAATGAAGAGGGCAACAAGTAGAAAACACAAAGAAAAAGAAAAAGAAGCAAATCAGCTTCAGAGCTCCCTCACCTCCTCGTCCCGCGTATCAATCTCCCGCTCTCCAAATCCAAGCTTCCCTCTCAACAGCTCCGCTCTCGACGTAGCAAGCATGTTCCTCTCCTTGCAACAATTCCACCACAGCGCATGCAGATCCTCCCACGACTTCCTCCGCAGCTCCTCGACCGTCCACGCACGCCCGTGCTCCTCCGTCTCCTTGGGCGTCAGCAGGAGCTTCCCCGGCGCGGGGAAGAACCCCCACAGCCCGTGGCTCTCGTCCACCTCAATCTTGGGCTTGAACTCGACCGGCTTGGGAAGCGGCACGTTGGACATGGACAGCGGCTCGCGGGGCCCCGATCCGTAGAGGCTGCTGACTCCTCGCCTCTTGTTGCTGTCCTTTGTCTTGCGCTTGCATTGCGGCGCCGTGGTCGTAAAGCGTGCTACTCGCATCGACGAAAGGCTCGACGCCGAGCCCTCGCGGAGGGACAAGCCCAGCCGCGATGCGCAGCCCGACGAGGCGCGGAGCGCATTGGGTGCTGCTGATGCTGCGATTGACATTGTGGCGATGGGGAGCTGAGCTTCAAATCATCAACATCAAAGCATCATTCGCTTAGATTTCTCCCAGGCGAGGCACAAAATTTGGGAAATCGGCCTGCCGCTTGCCGCTCTCTCATTGGCCAGCCTGGCGCAAGTTCTGCGCCCCGCCTTGTCGTTGGATTTGGCTGCTGAGTCAGCAGCCTGATTGGCAGCAACACGCGTGACGCTTCTCGCCCAATAGTATTATGTATTCCATGTGACGGGTTCATGGATTTCACCTATTTTCAAATGTCAACATTACTATAATCAATAGAAGAGGCAAATTTTCACTTCTCAAACTCTCAAACCTTGTAAATCTTTCAAAGCCACATACAATATTTCTTGAAAATCTGCCAGCTCTGATGACTCTACAAACAAGATTCTTAACAAACCTCCAACACCCTTATCCTCATATATTCTCCCCAACTACGAATCTCTTACAGCGAATAGCACTCCGTATTACTTTTTTTTTTTTGAGCAGTCACCTCTCAATAAGCCGTCTGCCAGCATCTAAAAATAAAACACCCCCTCCTTCATGCTACTAACCCGTACAAGTACATCAAACCAAGACCTCGCCTTTTCATATCGTGCCGCCCGTGCTCTGCCTTAGGAGCCGCCACAAAAAAATAAAAATGAAAGACATGCATAAATACTCAGCCGCACGAGGGGGTGAGGGCATCAATACTAATGAAATTCTTGCCCTGCCGAGGACTCGCAGGGCTAGCTCGAAAGCAATACTTGTAGGCTAATGCACTTTAAGATTTTATTGTCCCCCCTTCGAACAGCAAACAACAAACAAGCAAACAGGACAAAATGGTCCCATCATTTTCGATAGTCTTTCTGATCCCTATCCAGCTGACCCCTATTCAGCAAACAGGGTGACATACACCACGCACTTGGCAGAGGCGAAAAAGAGAAGAAAAAAACATCACGGCACGGAAGGAGAGCTTCTTGTTGCTTGTTTGCTTCCTTGCAAAGGGATGCCGCCCAAAGACAATATACTACTACTGCTAGTAGTATACGGAACACTAAACAAGCTCATGTTCAAGTCCACCCAAATATTCTCCGGGAGCCGCTCCCGATCCCCCGCGCTAGCATGGCAAGGAGGTCAGTAGTAGTAGTAGTAGCAAGTTTGATGCATGTGTGTACGGATGGAATACTCCGTATGTCAAGCCTGTTCTGTACCTGTACTCGTCCAACCTCATCCCTAGACCGGCCGGCTTCATCCATGTATGCGATTGGTGATGCGTGCAGGCGCATGCAGCAAGCCCCCCCCTTCCCCTCCCAATATTAAAACGCACACACGGAATACAACGTCTGGAACTCCTCGAATCACATACCATGTGCTCACCGACAGTGTCCCTGTGCAGGACAAGCCCTCATAAGACATGGCTGAGACTCTCAATCATCCTCGCTCCGTGACATCACGGGGCGAAAGAAAGAAAGGAAAAAAAAAAAAAAAAAGCTTGCAAAGTCACAAGGCGATTTCTGACCAACATGCAATGAAACCCTATTCGAAGCAAGGTTGGCATCGCCCCTCTCACGCCACCCAAAAAATCAAATTTCCCTTCCGGCCCAATGATTATCAACTGGGTTTGTCTCGTCTTTGCGCCCGAACATGTAATGTTTCTCATGTATGTCTCAACTCGACCCGTCCCCAAGGCCCCTAGCCAGACCACCAGGAGTCTGGGAGTGCGGGCGTCCCCGTAGAGACACAAAAGCAAATTAAAAAAAAAAAAAAAAAAAAAAAAAAAATCACAAAAAAAAAAAAAAAAAAAAAAAAAAAGAATCCCAATAAACAAAGCCCCAAGACCACGCGCCCGTAATCTCATCCGTGTCACTGGACACCAGAAACGCAGGGAGGGAGATAGTGAGGAACAACCCAAGCAAGAAAAAGAAATAAAGGCAATAATACCATATTGAAGCCAATGCATCCTGCCGGCCTTCTCTGAGACCCGGACAGGGCCTCTTGTGGCCACCGACCCGCGCGCGCTGGCCTGGCATGACGTGAATAGAAACATGGCGCTTCCGAACCGCGTCTAGGTGCTGGCCGGCCGGGTTCCCGCGCTGCATGGCGTACGACAGCCGCCCTCACCGGGATCCACGTACATATTTCGGCGCCGTCGACTGAATCCGACTGGTGCACGTATCACTGAGGCGTTCTCACATTGCACCAAAAAGGCGCAGGGAGAGAGATAGGAAATGAGGAGAAAAAAAACAACACATCGCAAAAGAAGAGAAAAAAAAGTCAATACCATGCTCGTGCAGAGCCAAGAGCACATCCCGCAGGAGCCCTTGCTTCTGCGCCAACACTTGTTGCATCGCCGTTCGTTTGTTGTCCTTGACCGTGTCAGCCAAGAAATGATGATGAAGCAGTCGTAGGATTTCTTCTCGCGAATGGAATGCAAGATACGGAGCGTCATGACATAGCATGGCATAGAAGAGCTTAGCATAAGGTTAAACCCCCCCCCTTCGGTGAGTGGATCGATGCCGGCTATCGGTTCACGTAGCATTGGGGGCCCGTGTCGGGCAGCTCTACTCCGGAGAGAGTCTCTGGATGCGGAATGCGGAGTCGTACTGCCTATACACAGACTTGTACAAGCAGTAATGTGGGCATGCAACATTATTGCCTGTACGGAGTACCTAATACCCATTTTGCCTTCTCCCAGCCGGGTATACTTGTAGTACTTGTACGGAGCACGCCAGGTAAGCCTGCATGCTGTTGCTGCTCCTCTTCCTTTTGCTTTCCATCTCTTTTCCCCTTTTATCCAAGTCCCCATTCAGCCCTCGGTATGGAGTACATGGCGCAAGGTCAGCGGACTGGCCCGCAAGGGGAGGCTGATATCGGGTAGCACCTCTAGCATACCAAATGCCGGGGGTGGAGTTTTGTAAAAGCAACTCGTACGAGATTCTTGTATGGCCTCGACCAGGTGTTGTTTTTCTGGGGTGGCATTAAGATAGCACCGCGTAATTACTTGTAATGGCACAGGTATGAACCGTCCCGGTACAACCAACAAGCAAAAGGAAAAAAAGAAAAAAAAAGGACCAGGGGTTTGAAAAGTAGCGGAAAGTCTCAATCTGGCACCCCCGAAAGGGTTGAGGCCAGAAATCAAGCCCGTAAGGATGACGTGTCTCACATCATCTCTCTGTGAAATAAAGAGACCAACAGACTTGACAAACATAATAAGAGGTCTTCTAAGAGGTCGACGGCTGACTCAAGATCCCCCCCCTCTTACTTTTGGAGGAAGCTCTTTGTGTTGCAGCGATGGGCAGCTCCGCTCCACAGCCCAACAGTACTGGGGGATGGGACAGCGCGGCAGAACGAAATCGGATTCAGATGCATGAAAGGGCGGCTTTCGGCCTCTTGGCCAGCATCGAGTGGTGCGCAGCCCGATTCTTTTTTTTTGTGTGTACAAGTATGCCTTCTTCCCTGCATGACTGCCGTCCAGAGTAGCTCCGCTTTTTCTCGAGAAAACAAGGCTATGTGAAAGCAAGCTGGCCAATGATATCAACCCCTTTCGAACAAATAAAAACAAGAAAACAACCAGGCGGTTATACAGTGGGAAGCCTTGGCGTTGAGGTTGAATCGTTCCTCATCGCGTTCGAGTCCATATTTCTCATGGTGCCGACTTGTTCCCTTTGGCTGGCCAACATTGACGTGTCTCTGCAATGTATTGTCTATGCATCGGTACCTAGCGGGTAGGTAGAACAGTCCCCATTACGCCGCAGCTGCCGCTCCGTGACTGGTATCTGATCCCAGCGTGGGGGTCTCTTTGGTCCAAGGCCACTTGGCGGTGCCAGAGCGTTCCTGCAAAGCCGACTGGCCAGAATGGGAGTTGGGAGGGGGTCTCAGAGCCGGCCCCCCTTTTCCCCCTTCGTACTTTCGCACGTACGGAGAACCTGGTAGTAGTACCTTGGCTTGGGTACAAAGCGGTCCGTTCTTAGGCGGCGCGGCTGGCTATTCTTTCACCCATTCTTGGTACTTCGTAGAGGTAGGGTAAAACTGGGCGGTAGGGGTGGTTGGGTGGTCCGAATACCCAGCCAGCCATCCATCCATCCCCATCCGAGAACAGCAACGCACCTATTACGAGCGCAAGCCCTAGCCTCGTCTTGGTGCCTGATTTGCATTGCTGGACCGGACATCAAAAATGCCAAGGGTTTTGAAGTGACGTTTGCCCATAATCTCAGTGGTCATCCTGGGCTAGAAGAGGTTGCTCTTGTGACCCCACGGAGGGAGTGGTATATAGTACTTGGTGAGATGACACGAGGGCGGTAGCCGCTCAGTAACCAATCTCCCCAGGCAGCAGTATTCTTTCCCTCTTTTCTATTAGTAGCAGTAGTCTTGGTAGCAGTACTTCCCTTTGTTGATGATATTATGGTCCGTAGTATTCCGCAGTGGTACTAGTACTACTCCATGTCTTTCACTAGCACTGCTGCTACGCGCCTTTGTTGTATATTCCCGCTTTCGCCGGCGCTAAGTCGTGGCTATTGTTGGCAAACCAGAACAACATTTTGCTGCTTATCCGTCTGTAATGTGCTTTTTCCCATACCTCACCAGGCCTTGGCCGTCTTTTTTTTTTCTGCTACACATTATGTAATCTGAATGGCCCTACCCAGCAATAGCCTGATATGAGAGCCAGCGTCGTCGGCTCCATTCGGTAAACTTCTGAGAAGTTCTCGGTTCCACTCGGCGCTTGTGCTAACAAATGAGAGCATGGATGCCGGAGCTAGATGGACATGGGGCCAGAGCGAACAACTCGAGTGCTGAATCGGAGTTTAGGCCCGTCGGCAAAATGGGCCTCGGCAAGCCAAAGGCAGGCGTGTGTATTCGTAATGTGCTCATTGTATTGTGTACATTGGTCCTTGCAATTTGTATGGATGGCTGGGCATGCAAGTTAATATCCTAACAACCACACCACTACGCTTTGTGTTTTGTCCAGAGCCTATGAAGCCCATATGAGAGAAAAGCTGGGAGATAGTAATACGGAGCACAAGTTTCAGCATCAGCTGATATGCTTTTGCCTTTGAACAGCTCGTTGCTATCCTTTTCCTTCTTTCTGGAGATCCTCGGTAAAAAAAAATACTAGTCACCTGTAGTTTTTCGCCTTTGTATACGACTTGTGCGGGCGCACAACGTCGACTCCCGCTAGTCATTTTTCTGCCTTGGGTGCTTCGCTTTGTGGTCAGCATCATCGGACATGGCGTGAGGCCTTCTCGAAGGCCGTTTTTGGGGGTGAGAATGTTGCGATGCTTGCCGCGTTGCCCTTTGGTTTGCTGTTAGCGATGGCTAAAGCTAGACTCCGCGAGGAGCCTTTTTCCCGTTCAACACCCTGTGTCCCCCCAAATGGATGCATCTCGGCCATTGTTAATGTTCGCGAGAGGCCACTCCCACGTGGGAAAGCCTCCAACAGTGACCCCATCCGTGGCCTGGCTGTGGACACCATGGCCTGGGAGCTACCGCACTTTGCTCTGTGCTCGAGACCATTTTTACTACTACTGCTACTACTCGTCTGCCACTAGCGAGCAGTCTTTTGTCGTCGTTTGCTAGCCTCGACTAGCCTCTTGTCACCGCCCTTCGTTGCACCCCTAGCCCGCTGGGGGATTTCTTCTTTGTCGGGCAATGTAGGGAGTACAGCAGCGAGTTCTCGTCACAATACTGTAGCTGGTGCTGGCTAGTCCGTTGTAATATATTCCCGTACGGAGTACATTTCGCATTAGGACGGGCCAAGCAACCAAGCTCTGAAAAAGTTCGCGCTAACTCATCCAGTACCCCTGCAATTTCGGGGTTATTTGGCGGGCCTGGGTGTTAAGAGTGACGTCGAAGCGACCAAGATGGCCTGCTGCACGCCAAAAACTGCGAGGATCGAATGGCAGTGACTTGGTTGGGGCTAGTTCCATTCCGGACTCCGTCGCAGCCGGCGGGAAATTGGGGCGTATGTATCTTGATGTGCGGTAAAGAGGTTCGGCAACAATGGAGACGCCCTCATGAATGGCCAGGGTGCCTGTGCTTAGGTAGATGGTACTTTTATATGAATGAGAGCGTTTCCCGTCACCAACCCAACTGCACGTTGCTTCGAGAAGCGGTGATGGTATGCCTGTTGCAGTGCCATGGCCGAGCGGGAAATGAGATGAGATGAGATGAGTTTAGAGCAGTAATTTATTCATCACATTCCCCTCGCTCCTTGGGGCTGCCTGTCGGTTTCGGTCCTTGTATTAATATGTGGCGATACATTGCTTGGGCTTGGCGGCAAAAGCCCAGGGCCGCGTATTTCTGTAGCTGGGACCATCTCGAACACGAATGAACGAATTGAGCAAATCAGGGTGCCAAGAGGCTGAGCAAATACGAAGTAGACGGACGGTGTGAGTGTGTGTGTGTGTGTGTGTGTGCAAAGCCCTCGTACCATCCTGAGAGGCAGGTGGAAAGTGCAGTAGTAAACACGTCGGCCATCCCATGCCTAAAACAAACAAAATAATAATAATAATAAAATAAACCACTCCTGGTGTCTGACGCCGTTATGCTGCGGACGGCGCGAGGTGTTTGGTTGCGCATCTCAACCCAAATCTTACTATGGAGTCCATCATGGTGCATGTCATGGTGCATATATAAGAATCGTCAACGGAAAAAAAAAATAGGCAAGTACGGAGGACGTCCGCTGTGGTTCCTCTCGGATGCGGGCGTTGGTAGGCCATCAGGCGTCCTAAATCTTGATTTCAACGGATCTGGCAACGCAGTGGAAATGGGGCCGATGGAGAAGTTCGGAACGGGCAGCCAACATGACAACTCTCCACTCATGCCACCGGTCCCGCTGCATCGCCAGGAACGTTGGCCCCAATGCCGAAGTGTGCGGACAGAATGGATACCAGGCGGCCACCGTGGTCCTTACCAGCGTCGCACAAAAGCCCTATTCGTGCGTTGAATTCTGCCACGATCGATCGGATCCCAGAAGGTTGGAATTGAGGTTGGCGTGCTAGGGAGGAAAAAAGCAAAGAGGAGCGGGAAAAAAAAAGGAAAGCCCGCCCCCAACTATGGGGAACGGAGGGCATCGTCAACTTGACAACGCCAGTGTGACCGAACATCAACAACATGTCTCGCTTTTTTCCTTTTGCTTTTTCAAACTAGCCACGCAACAACAAATGTAGATGAGCGCCGTTCGGTTTCCCGCTTTGAGCAACTCCGGGTTCAGAATCGACGGCAGGGATATATTTCCAGCAATTGGATGTGCGCGTGAATCGTTGATCCTGCTTTGGAAACAAGCAGCCGTAACTGTTCTTGTGGCATCTGGCGTCCCAAGTATAGAGTACTGCACCCGTGTTCCTCTCCAGGGGGATACGATACCCAAAAGTGCGCACGCGATGTCAATCTTCAGCACGAGCAAAATAGCACAAGTAAGCGGTTTGTTGTCGTGTTCGACTCCGTGTCGCCAGACACTGTCCCTATACAAACGAGCCAGGCTATCACATTCACGTTTCTTACACCCGTTCTGATGCCTACAAGTAGCAGCTACATACCTTGGCCTTTGGGCAGGTAGCCCGTCCAACCTTACTCGTATCCGGCGACTCATGCGTCTTGTTGAGGGGGGGCCACATCGAACTTGGCCAGCCACCTGTCGCCGAACGATGGTTTGACTTGGTCGCCGGCGGGCATGCTGCCTGTTTGGGCCATGGCGCAGAGGAATGTGGCCTGGCGAGTTCTTTCATTTGTCAGCCATGACCGACTGGGATGTTTTCCATTGTATAGATTTCAGGTGCCCACGGCCGCGCTAGTGGTGAGAATTGACTCGCCGCGGGCTGGGTGCTTGGACCGATAAGATGCCACAGAGATGAGGCCAAAAAATCTGCACGTCAGGCGGTGAGGCGCAGTGGTGCCGTCGCGGTTTGGCGCTAAGCCGTGCGGGGAAAGCTCGGGAGCGCGCAGGGTGGCACCGTGTCGCCATCGGAAGAGGGAAAAAAGAACAGCCCGTGACGTAATTATGCCGCGACCCCCAATTAGCCGCGAAGCCAGGGCCCATGAGCTGGTCGAAAAACGGACTGGGCGTTTCCGACGGTGCTGGGTTTGCCCATGAACCACGCAACGCCACAACAATAAGAATTTTTTTTTTCCAACTGTTGATGCTAGATCGATTTTTTTGGTCTTTGTTCTTAAAACGGTTTCAGATCAGGCAAAGAGGTCAGCCAAACTAGGCATCGTATCCACTCGCCGAATACAGTCCGTACGACTAATCAAGTAGCAACTTTGCCGAATCTCTTCGATATCTCTTCGGTGTGTGTTGTAGGCATACCCCCCATGCCCATGTTTAGAAATATCAGTAGTGGCAGAGGCTTGTTCCATCTTTGTTTCCGAGCAAGCGTGTCCGTAGAACGGCGTGAGGGGTTTGGCGCGTAGCCTGAGAAAAAAAGAAAAAAAAAAAAAGAGAGAGGCCTAACCCCCCCTTGTTTGCTGGACTGGCACGGGCGTGAAGACAAGAGGACAAAATTAAGTTGTCGGCCAGGGTTGCCCTCGGCGGACAATTTTCGCAGAAATGGCGAAGGCCGGCTCTCCTGAGCGCTCCCCTTCGGCCGTTGTCCGACGAAAGCGTTGGTCATATATGGTAGGGGAAGCTAGGGGCGCATCGGCCATGGGCATCATCATCATCATCTGAAAATCTGAGACCTGTTGATACGGTCCGGCCGGCATTCAACTGGATGAGTGGCACGACGGAGATACTTGTACCACTTTTCAAAGGCCCTTGATCGCGGGTTCAGTCTACAGAGCCGCAAAAAGCTAAAGCGAGGCGCTGACACCCGGGCCAACGAAATCTACCTGGGGGCGAGGAAACGGGGTCCTCCAAATCTGCGTCCCTCAGCGGGAAGACTCCACCGCTCATGGGCTCCAGAGCTTCTGGATTCTATGTCGAAGCTTTTTGGGCTCGTCGCCCGCCGGATCACTACCGCTCAGGAGGGGACGCAAGCAATCGAGCGAGCATGGGGCCTGACGACTTTGCGAGAAGAAGAGGGTGGCCTGGGTCCACCACCGAGATCTGTTCCCTCTGTGGATTCGATGCAATTGAAAGTCCATGACCAGATACAATTGGCCGCCGCCGTTTGACATGGAACCAGGGGGGGGAGGAGGGGAGGGGGAGTGCTTTAGAAGGCGTCTGCACTTGTAGACGCGTAAGAGCAGCGATTGGCGTGCGTTTCACGGCCGAGCTGCTGTCCTCTTGCCTCTTTTCTTCTTTCCCCAACGGGTATTCGTTTTGTAATCCAGGACTGCTGAGGGTTGCAAATAGAAACTGCCTGCACAGTACGAGAGAGGTGGAAGAGCACGAGATGACGTGATCTCTAACGGGTGCGAGCCCAATGAGAAGCAATTTGGCTGAGTATCTCGGCTAGCGTGGCAGCAGTTGTTGATCCTTTTTTTTTTATAACACCACCTCCCAATCCCAATAGTAGTCCGAGCTTCTGTGCTCTCTGTACTCTGTACTTGTGCGGAATATTTTCCCCAATTAGTAACCTCGTGCAGGATTCCCTTTTGAATACTCCGAAGTCGACATCCTAGCATCGGACCGGAATCAGTCAATGCTAGCACTTGTATTAGCATGCTCCTGCTTGACTCGTGCGCATAGCCACGTAAACCTTTATAGGCGCCTTGGTTGAACGCTGTGCCATGTGCTCCGTGCGCTTGTAGGCAAGCCTTGGCTTGGGTAAGGGAAATAGGTTCACAGTTAGTACCCTATTGAAAACCGAGCTTGTGCTATTAGGGCAGTGAGTGACATTGCAATTGACTTTTTTTTTTTTTTTCTCTTCATGGTGTGAATACAATACCGCTTGTGTCACCATCACCAAGCGCGTTGGTCCCCCCCTGGCTTTTTTTTTTTTTTTTTCCCTTCTTCCCGTTAGGCACCATTGCGGGCTTTCTGCTGACTGTGACTCTGGTTTCTTCTTTCATTTTTCGGGGGGAGGGGGGATGGCGGAGGGGTTCCTTTCTTTATCTTTCTTTTCTTTTTTTTCTCCCTAGTTATAGCTCTACCCGGCTATTGGCTCGCATGGTTGCCGTGGACGGAGCTGCTGAGACAAAGCTTGAGCATTTACAAATGAAATTCAACGACGCCATTCCATTTATAGAAAACAAGTTATTCCATAGCGTGGGCCATATGCAACTAGGTGGCCTGTGAGACACCAATTAATGCGATGGGGCGATATGTTGCGAAGCGGGCATTGGGCACTTACGTGTACTTTCTTTTCTTTTCTTTTTCCCATATTGCTTTTTTGCTCCCGCCCCCCTGTGTGTATTACTTGTACCGAGTATGTCAGGCTGCTTAGCCATCAGGCCGGGATCATGTGTGCCATGCATCAAGCCCCGGTCTAGCTTCTCAACAAGAACATACTACTATCAATAGAGTAGTGAAACGACATCACATTATTATTAGGCAAAGACGTGCGTCCGCCGGACTTCTTGGCTCATAAGCTAGACATGCTATTCATAGGCAGGCTTTAGAAAGTCCAGATGCTGTAAGAGAGCAGGCTCCTTTTGGTCATACGTAGTAAAATGTCAAACCAGTGGCCAAGGTGATTTGTGCTTGGCCATTACCCTTATCTACCCACGCTATTGTAAACAGTTTACATTTTAGAAGAAGAAATGAAGAAAGCAGATGATAAAAAAAAGAAAAAGGAAAAAAGAAAAGGATGTAAAGAAGATGAAAGATGTTCCCGGTGAAGAGGGGCGGTGCTCGAGCCCAAGATCTGCTTGGCGGTCGAGGGAAGACGGCATCCCTGCATAAGCGTGCAAGTCTGTGCAACGCCCACTGGAGGCACTGTTCAAGGTACATGCTGTCAGTCGTTGTGCAAAGCTGCTGCCAACAACAAATGCCAACTCGCGGGCGTGCATGTCAACGTGGATGAGGATGAGGGGCTCCTCTTGAAGGTCGCTGTTGGATGCCTTCATCGTCAAACTTTCGTTTTCGTCCCGCTGATTGACAGGGCGCTGCTGCAGCCTCTTCCTCCTCCTCCACCTCCCCCTCCTCATACTCCTCTTCCTCATACTCCTCTTCCTCCTCCTCCTCATCATAATCATCATCATTACAATCATCACAATCATACTCCTCCTCCTCGTCATCATCATCATCATCATCATCCTCCTCCGCCTTCGCTGCCGCCTCCGCTGCTGCTTTTGCTTTTGCTGCCCTTGCTGCTGCGGCTTCTGCCACGCTTCCCGGCATAATCAACTCCAGTATTCGGGCACGTAAAGTAGCCAGCGGACTGTAGTGGATTGTAGTCACCTCAATGGAGATGGACGGTGTTGATGCTGGCGGAACGCTAGGGTGGTCAAACATGTCCAAGAGCGAGGAGGGGATGTCGGCCTTGTAGAGGTACATCCAGCCCAAGTAGGCCTCCTCGGCTTTCACTTTGCATTTGCCCTTTGAGTAAAAGGTGCACAAAGAGTGTGCCTAGATTCACAGCGAGAGAGTATTAGACTGATGGAGATGGAATAACTTTACGCCCGTGGGAACTGGAATCTTACCGGGATCATACCCATCTTGGACTCTTCGTCGGAGCCGATTTCTCGCAGATATCTCCTCTTATCCTGTGCCAGACTAATGAGCAGGGCGGCAATGTATGGATCATTCAGCGGATCTGTTGGGTTGACCTTTTTCCATTTCTTGTGAAAGAGGCGTAGAATGGGAGAGTTACACTGCCTGTCCCGGTTGCCTCCCAGGGACTCCTTTCGCATCCACTCAATTTGGCCGCGGTCAACAAGTGCGGCAATTGGTCGCCTGGGCTCCAGCGACATAGGGTCCGGGTTTAGACGGTAGAGGCTGGAGCAAGGGAGCATCTTGACCGCGGAGCCATTCATTCTGAGCACGAGAGCGTTTCTGTCAACATGGTTAGGCAACTTTACATCAAAGATTGGGAGGGGAGGAGGGAAGAAGACGGACAGGGAAAACAAGGGACATGCGTCGTTTGTCAGAAGCAGCCGCATGCCCTGCTCGCGGCACGGGGCTTTGTAGTAATAGTTGAAGAATTCCTTCAAATACTGCGTGCCAGTGATCTCTTCGGTGTAGTCGGCTTCAGTTACCGATGTGGCCGCTACCGTCACCGGCTCGGGAAGCGGCTTGCTAAAGGAGCAGTGCAAGAGCTCTAGATGTCGGCCGGTCCATCGTAGTGGACTTATCAGAATCTCTTCTCTGCAGTGAAGGCGTGCGATTCCATATAGAGACAAGGGAGCAGGAGATGGGGCTGGCTCTTTTGATGAAGAAGATGTCGAAGCAGCGCTCGTCGTCTCAGTGGCAGACGGCGGCTGCAAAGTGGTTGTGTCCATGGAGATGAAGAAGCCCAACTGTGCTGCTGTGGGATTTTGATTGCCCTTGGGGGAGAGGAAAAGAAATCAGAAGAAGGATGAGTAGGAGAAGGAGGATTTAAAGACAAGAGGTGAAGAAATGAAAGCGAGAGAGAGAGAGAGAGAAGGTGATGGAGCCATGGGACCCAGCATGTCTAAGAGATCTCTCTAGGCAGGTACCTGTGCCAAGGTACTATACTTTGTAGCTAGTGCTATAATAATGCCAGGACAAGTACATCATGTACATACCTACCTAGTACCTGGTAGAATGCGCTGAGCGGGATACGTACTTGCCACAAATACAAAATCATCCCGTGCATTGCCCTTTACCTGGCAGCATGTACCAGGTATCAGGTATCAGGTATCAGGTATCAAGTATCGTAATATTGGCGGGCGGCGGCCCAAGCTAGGAAAAAGTGGTGCTACCGCCAGCGCTAGAGCCGCGATCCACGCCTCGCAGCACCTCTCGCCGAGATCGATGACAAGTTCCAGCTGCCACAAAAGCGGTCCAGGCGTTGGCACTATATCTTAGTACGTTGGTTGGTAGTATAGAACCGAGTAGGACTACTACTAATCCCCTGCCTTCCGTAAGTCGCTGCTTTGCTCTGTAGTCATACAACTTTCCTGCCCAACTTTTGTCAAGGCGGCAAACAACGCCGGCCCGGCCCAGAGTGCATTAGTGGTGATTCTTGCTAAGATTACCATGACGCGTATTATTCTGGAGATGCCCAAGCTCAAAGCCCGGGGAAGTAAAATTGCTCTGGCTTTGTGGGTGGGGTGAGTTTGGACCGCGGAAGAGAGGGGGGTGCCGTCGACTTGACGCAGCTGAAAATGAAAAAAAAGAAAGAGAGAGAGAGAGAGAAAAAGAAAGGAGGGAAAAGCAAAGAAAACTCGTATTAAAGTGCGCCACAAAATGCAAGACGTGTGCATGTATTATTATGCATTCTTTTTTCTTCTTCTTTTTCTTTGTTTTTGAATGTGTTGGGGCATCGTAGTTGTAACTTGTCAAACGATATGTATTGCAACAGAAGCAGGGCAAAAATGATGGGGGTTTTTACAAGATGCACCACCTACCTGCAATAGCCTCAAGAGAAATAGAAAAAAGACCAACAAAAGAAGCATGATGCCATCACGACACAAACTTATGCTCAATTCCAATGCACATTTTCATATCGTGGTCCATATTTCACCGTCCCCCGCACGCATGCTCCCCATGTCATGCTACGACATCGCCATGTAAGCCAAGACAGGCTCTGCCAGCGCGTTTCCTCCCTGCATAGCGATTCGAAACATCTAGTTGGACTCTAAAAGACGGCTCATGGTTAGAGTAACTCATGACCCCAATGGAACAGAAAAGGACCAGCCGGGCGTGGTGAAAGGCGTGCTCGGAGCAGCATCATGCCACAGCGCTTGACTAGAACACTCTCTGTGTATTGCACTCCGGCCACAAAAGCACCTCAGGCACAGCATAACTTAGGTAGCTGAAGTTTATCACATGCAATTGCAGGTCATCACGGCCGGTTCTGTAGACATGAATCAATTCAGTAATTCGTAATTCAACATGCACACTCTACACGAAACGTTGCCCATTATATCCTACCCAATGCTTCCATGCCTATGCCTAATCCAAGCCCAAGTTTTTTACCACGAAGCGGACAACTAATCCAACAGTGCGCACTCAATCAAGACAGGTGATGATCCCGAGTAAAAATACGCCATGTTTAACCGTCGTCCTCCTTGTTCCTCCTTTGTATCCTGAACCATGTTTTCTCTAGCTAAACTTGCCAAACACTCAAAAATAAAGAACAGAGAACAAGAAGAAGAAGGAGAAGAAGAAAGGAAAAGAAAGGAAAAGTGTGTGTGTGTGTGTGTGTGTGTGTGTGTGTGTGTGTGTGTGTGTGTGTGTGAGAGAGAGAGAGAGAGAGGGAAAGAATGAAAGAAGGAAAAATGATGCGACGGCGACAAGCAAGAGTCAACGACTCAAAAAGAGACCATCTGCACACATTCTGCACAAATGCTGTTCATCCCCTCGGCGCTTGGCCAGTCGCCTATGCCCTCCTCCCAAAGGGAGCTCCAAAGTTGCTTGTGGACCGAAACTTGATTGGGAGGTCAGGCTCCCCGCCTTTGGAGTCGCTGTCCTCGTCGGAATCCTCCGTTTTGACAGTGACTGCGCGTGGCTCCGTCTTGACGTGAGCATCCCGGCCCTGATCCTGATGCTCATCCTCACCACCCAGTCCAAAAGGGAAGATATTTTCCTCTTTGATGTCAACTCCGTCAGATTCCTCGTCAGTATCCGACTGGCTCCTTGATGGATCCGCGTTGTCGGGCACCGCGTTTTGGTTGTCGCCTGCGCCGCCAATGCGCACGCCAGACACGGCCGACAATGGTGCGGGCAGCGCAACGGGAGGTTGTACAGCCCTAGGGAGGGCATCCTGCCCTTGGCTGATTGGCTGGAGCCTTTCATTCAAGGTGGCAAGGAAAAGTTCATCTTGAGCTGGGATGTTCCTGATCATCAAGGGACCGTTGAGGGGGGCATCATCCTCAGTCTTCAGCAGACCTATCTGGGAGGAAGGAGAGGAGGAGGTGCGGCCCTCTCTTCGTCCAAGGATTGCATCCTCCTCGGCCCTCGTCAGGCGTCGCTGGAAAGCAAGAGGGTAGAAGGAGGAGATGGGGAGGTTGGGGAGTGAGAAGGAACTCTCTGCTCGCCTGAGAGGAGCATCATCCTCGGCCCTCAGCAGAGTCATGCTGCCTCCACTGGGTCTCAGAGCAGTGCCGGATGGCACAGAGGGCGAGTCGTTTGGCGTGTGGCCGGCGTGCATGGTGAGCCGCCGCGTCTCTTCTTCTTCTTCTTCTTCTTTTGCTTCTTCTTCTTCTTCTTCTTCTTCTCCCCTCTCATCAGCGACAATGTAATAGTCACGAGACAAGCTGCACCGCCTCTTCGAAGGGGGTGACCCTTCTGCAGAAGCTTCAGCCAAGGCAGTCACTTGGCCGGCGCCACTCCCTGACGAGATGCCATCGGGCCCCGAGTTGGCGTGAGATGCATTGACAGCTGAAGACGACCTTTTAGGGCTCCTCTTCGGCTCTGAGCCGGCAATGCTACGCGACCTCATCTCTGAAGTGACCGGAGAGTATGGAGATATCCACAACGGGGGTGACGTAACGGGACCTCTCGGGGGAGTTAGGGAACCCGTCACGACAGCTGGGGAATCCATTGAGGGAGTTGGACGTTCATTAGCCTCAACGTTGACAGGACGCACAAGGTGAGTCCAGCCGCCGGGCCGGGACGTCGACGTCTGGGGCGACACCTCGGCCGCTGCGTTGCTGTCGAACGGAAGAGAGTGGTAGGATGGCCACCTGTGTGTGTCAGGAACGCTACGGGCGCCATCGTCTCCACCGGCTCTACCGCTCTGCTGGTTGGCCGCGGGCGGAGGAGGCCCGCCATCGACAGAAGGTGTATTGCCTTGAAAGCTGCCATGATGAATGACTGGCTGGTTGGAATATCCGTGCTCAAAGGTAGTGCGTTGGTTGCGAACATAGGCATCTCTCATAAGCCGTAGGTTTTCAACCTCCAGCTCCTGAATGCGTTTATAAAGAGTATATCTTTCATCAAGGAGTCGTTGAAGTTCATCATCCGACAAACTGCGGTGATAATCTCGGACGATCAGGACCTGCTGATGTGAAAGCTCTTGTATCATTTCCCGGGTTCCCCGAAGTTGCTTTTCCAAATCTGTCCAGGCGGTGCGAACTGCAAGCTGCCGCTGCTCCAAGTGCTCCACAGGGCACTGGTGTGGATGGCCCCTGGAGCAGAAAAGACACCGGCACTGCCTTTCAATACCGGCGATGGCGTCGTCGCCGAGCATCTTCCTTGCTGCCACCGTTTCGTTCGTTGCCAGCGGCGGCAATCGCGGCGGCGGTATGCCAGGCTGCGGATGATGAGTGGCCCTTGGGGGACTAGACGAGATGCGAGAAGGGTTGAAGGGGCTGAGCAAGACATGTTGGCCTTGCGGAGGAGGCACGCTGCCATTCGCAGCTGGCCCGTAGAAGCCAACCGGGGGATGATGATTCGCGGGAACAGATGCGGAGAAGGAATGGGGGTCGCGGCCGCTCAAGATGAAAGGGGCGGGTATGCGAAGACCACTTTCGGCTATAGGCTCTCGATGGTAGTCGATAGCTCCGGAAGGCAGAAAAGAATCTGACGTGCCCCAGGGTGCTTGTCGCTGCGTCATGTTTATAACACGACCGCTGGCTTGATGCCTGCTGCGAAGGGGAGACGGCGAAGGATGGGAGAGAAAAATGCAGAGGCAGAGGCAGAGGCAGAAAGGACAAGAGGCAGGAGTATAAGCAATGGGGGGGACAATGAGGATGATGACGCCAACGGCGAAGAAGAGGAGGGGACCGAGAAAAAGAAGCTGTCGCGAGGACGATGCTCGGGTGAGTTTCCGCCGAGTCGACGGGGCTTTATACAGCGAAAGGAAGAAAAAGCCCTTTTTCTTCTTCTTTTTCCTTCCCTCCGCAGGTACGCTGGGATGCAAAGGGTTTCTGTAAAGAATGAGCTCAAGGAAGCAGCAGCAGTATTGAGAGAATGGAGTAACAAAATGATGTCGGCGGGGTGTAGTTTGCTAGTGGCAAGAGGACTTTTTCTTGTCCTTTGGCGCTTCTATGCGCACGCGCGCGTGTAGATGGGTATCGTGCAAATGCAAATGCAAATGCAAATGAATATGATTTGGGCTCGTCAATGAGTCCAAAGAGGATGAGGCTCGTGTCCGTGGTCTAGTTGGGGAAGATGCGGATCTGGGAGGACAGGGCAATTGTGCGGCAAATGATGCGAGGTTCGATTTGCGCAGAAACAGCGCAGGTACCGATGACGATGGCACCAGCACAAGCCAAGGCTAGAGGTGAAGTTACTAGTTAGAGAGGTGAAAGTAAGTGGTGAAAGTGGAGGTACAGGCACCACTAACCTTAGCACACGGCCCGATGCAACCTTGAGCCGAATGGGGTCGTTTCGGCTGGCAAGTCCCAGGATTTGCGTGCTACTATACGCGGAATACCCCCGTATTGCTGGTTGACTGACTGGCTGGCAGATGGAAGCGGATAGAACAACCTTTCGGGCACCAGGGTAGAGAGCCCAGTGTGTAGAATGCTTGCTGTCAGATGTGTGCGTGTGCGTGTGTGTGCGTGTGAGTGTGTGAGTGTGTGTATGAAAAGAAAGAAAGACAAAAACTGGTCAGAAAGCAGTGTAGAGTGGCTGGAGACGTGACTGCTTTTGGCCCGGAAGGATTCTCCCCAATCGATGCCGGCAGATAACGACTTCTTATGTATTCGTGCGTAGACCGTGAAGAGGTGCTTTTTGTCCGAAAAGAGGTTTGGACAACCGGTGGCTGGCTGCGTCGGGCGGCAACCCTATTACTACTTAAACTTTGAACTCTGAGACACAAACCACATCCAGCGTCCAGAGTCCCCAACTGTCCAGAGTCAGAGTTCGATTGTCACCAAGAGCGGCACAGGGCGAGACCAGACGGTGCCATGGGACGGGACGGACACTGCGCAAGGCCATGCGCCTAGCAATGCAGGGAGCTTGGTCTCGAGGCCGGGAGAATTACGCGGTAGACTGGTTTACAGGCCCAGCTTCACCGAGCGGGCGAGTCATCTGTTGCGATACGGAGCCGGCGGTCAGCGACAAAAGCCTGCACAAGAAGGGGTGTATGTGAAGAAAAGATATGAAAAGATGTGAAAAGAAAAGAAAACTGATGGTTTAGCTCGGGGATCCCCGGCGACACAAAGGAGTGCGACTAGTAATACGGAGCAGAATGCAGTGTGATAAAAGGGAGAGGGAGAGAGAGAGAAGAGAAAACTACATCCTGTACCAATATGGTAATCACTGACCAATGAATTGGAGGGAAAGCAACTTACGAGTAGTAGTAGTACCAAGTGGCAGCAGCAGTAGAGGTTAGTACTAGGTAGTAGTACCACTTGTGCTTCGTACCGGCTGCTGCAACGCTGCGGCCAGAGGCGAATGGGCCGCCCAGGACAGCGGCAAATCGCCCAGCCGAGCCCTGCCCAAGACGACTGACCCGTTGCTTTGTGGGATTGCAGGCCAGTAAAAAGAGATGCATCGCCGTAGTTCACTGTAACCAACGTCAGTATCAGCGTTGCCTGTCTTCCGGACACGAGGGTAATACCTGGTAGAACCACCGACTTACCGAAACCCATTGGCACTGGCAGCACTCCAAGCCAGCCTGAGCAATCTGTTCCCAAGCCTGCGTC
>PXNZ01000742.1:0-10758 GCA_003012085.1 Trichoderma brevicompactum
GGTCCCGATTTAGGCAACCTATTCCGTTTTAGGGCCGCCATTGGTGATCAGGATCCTGTTTTCCCCCCATCCTCCTCCCCCCCCCCCGTTCTCGTATGGCAGACGATCGTGTGTTGGGCAAGCGACTAACGGGTCGAGTAGCCTCTACTCTGTATGGGGTAGCAGTACTACCAGCAGTGAGGCCGATAATGCCAGATGCCCTCCCCCACCCTGGTCAAGTCGCCTGTCAAAGTCCCAGGAACGGGCGACCGATTGAGCCTATCGAGGGCGTTACGGACTGATGTGTGATCCAGATGATATGTCATCTTTGCTTTGTCATTGATCTAGAAGTTTATATTACCCTCCCTTTTTTTGTGTGTGTTTCTTGAGGGAAAGGGAACCCGGAAAAAAAAAGGGGGTGTATATATGGGCCTTCACACACACAAAATGTACATGCATGCAGGCCATGTGTGTAGACATGGAATTCGCTGGACGAGCTTCCCGGCTAAGTATGGTCATGAGGCTGTTGACCTGTCGAGATCGTGGTCTCGTAGAGCTAATCGGTAAGCCACGCAATCATGTTATATAATCATTATCGGAAGCTACTCACAACGAGGGCGGGCATATGAAGTGAGGGAATAGCCGGGCTACCACACACCACTCTCGGAACAGGACAGGGCTGCTGCTGGTGACATTGCCAAGATGGGTGAGAAGAGGAACATTCCATCCCCCCTTACTCCGTACTGTCTGGAGATGATACGGCGGCCGCTCCGTACATAATGGTACCGAGCACGCGTGTTGAAAAAGTCCGTACTAGCACGGCGTACAGTAATGCACGCCCGTACCGTACTGCTTTGCCGATGCATGTATTTCATATACGGCTGGTGACATTCCCATGAATGAAGGAAAAACGGACAAACAGGCCTTTATGCGGCCGCAGGGCTGGAACCAAAGGAACACTCATCGGGCCGCTTATACTAGACTAGTATAGCACCGTTTCTCATGGGTGACGGCCGCAGTGACACTTGACCATCGAGAGGCATGGATACCAGAAGCAAACTGCAGAGATCGGGTGAGGGCGAGTTCCGGAATCCCTGCCAAGGCAACATGGATTTCTGAAAGAGCTTCCTAGAGCTTCCTAGAGCCTCTGGCGGGGTAGCCGAGATTCAGATGCTAATTGCTTCTGCTTTTGCCGGGTGGCAAAAGGATACGGCTGAGGGTAGCGGTTTGGGAGAGGGGGGCCGCCTGTCATGACTAATGGTCGATGACTGTTTGATGCGAGAGGGTCGTGCAATCTGTCTGTGAATTGTGAGAGTTGAGAAAAGAGGTCGGAGATGATGCAGGTGGCTCCTCCGCATGGGGAGGGCTGGGCACTTTGCCTGCTAGCCCATGTGTATTTCCGTATAGGTGAAGTACGCCCTCCCGACAACGCCTTCTCGTCAAGCCACCTTTTTTTTCTTTTCTTTTTTTTGATAGAGGCAGTACAAGTGGTATAATCCTTGCGTGTCTCAATGCTCTTGCAGCGCCAGCGGCATTCTGAGTCAATAAACGGTCATCAAAAGGCCTGGGTATAGCGTCTCGGCAATGAGTGACTATCTGTAGATCGTGTTAGCCGCGAATCACACAGACCATGATATTTTAGCGTTGCATCCATCCAGCCTTCACCGGTTTCAATCATCAGCCGTCTGACGCATGCAAGGAACTCCGGGGGGGCTCTAATAATAAGAAATCGAGTAAAGTCGTTAGTGTGCCGCGGGACTCCGGAACCCTAGTGGAGATATCCCGACTGCCTGCCTTTATGTCTTGTCCATTGCGACAGTCTCACTCGGTTTGTAGTATTCCACTGATGGCCCATCTCTGGGGGGAGGGGGGTTCCATTGCCACATACACGTACTTTTTTTGTATTATGATGCGCTTAACATGACCCATAAAAGCTCAGAGTTGGCATTGGGCCGGTACTCTGACGCTCCAATCGCCGCCATCCAAGCGCGTGAAGAGGACATACGAAAAAAGGAAAAAGAAAGAAAAAGCAAAGATAAAAAGGCCAACTATGCACGGTAGTACTCCGAAGTGGTAGTAGTAATAGTAGACGGCAGCCCCCAAAAAAGACGTCGACACCGTAATCGCCCTTTCTGTCGTAGTGCCATTTCATGTCTCAGCCAGCTCATTCCCAGCGAGGGGGGTCTGATGTCAGCTGTCTGTCTTCTGTCACCAAAGGTTGATGCCTAGTGAGTTATTTGATCCAATAGCATCTTCGATTCAAGAGAGGGAAAAAAATGAGGCCACTCCTCCGGTTTCACACCGCACCTCAGCAGCTGGGAAAAAAAGATCCGGGGGTGTTTGACCACAGCCCGCCACCACTAAATTGCACTAGCAGCAACCAATCGTACACGCGAGATGACTCTATGCAGCATGGGAAGGCAAAAAGAAACAGAAATTACCCAAAAAAAAAAAAGACCTCGTCCCAATATGTGATATCCATAGTAGTTTAGCCCGTCCATCCAAGCCCGTCCAAATCCATCCATGCCCATCCGCCCAAGCCAGCCCATCCAAAAATACCAAGCAACCTCCATAGTACCCCAATCCCAGACATTGGGGGCGTTCTCCACTAGAAGAAGGAGAAGACACTGAAAAAGGCAAAAAAGACAAAAAAAAAAAAAAAGGACAAATAATACCGCCCATGGTAAAATCAATATAGCTCTACTCCCCTCTTTGAAGCGGTCGGCCTTGGATCGAGCCTAAGCTAGGAGAGGAGAAGGGAAAGGGGGGTGGAAGAAGGGCTTTGCCTAACCTTTGACAACCAGTGAAAGCCCAACCCTGTACCGTTTCCGCCCTGGCCGAGGTTGTCTCCGTAACAATTCCGTAAAAAGCAATCCCTGCGACGACGAGAAGCCTCATGAGGTGATCATATCAAGTCCGTATCGGGGATCTGGTTGGCAGAGCACACGCTCAATCTCCGCCAGGTCAAAAGTAGCCTCAAAAATGTCCATGTCAGTAGGGCCGTTGCCACCAGGGCTGAGGGGCATCTTTGTCTTTGAAATGCCGCTGCTCTTCCGGTCCTTCTTCGCCATTTCTTCGTAAATCAGGCGAGTCGTGCTCTGAGCAGGGTCTTCAAAGACAAAAATGACATATGAGAACTGCCCACGGAGGTCCGGGTCAAATAGGAAGACATCCCGCCAAATCTCCGCGAGCTCCTTGGGGGGATTGCGGTAGCCGTTGCCGAGGCCAAAATCGCCAATCACGACCCGATCGTAGTTGTTATATAGACAAATCCGAAGAGCGCCACGGATCTTTTCCCGTATCATGTCCCGCTCTTCTGAAAAGGAGTACTTGGTCCCGTTTTCCTTGAGCTTGGGCCATCGTGTTGGCGGGACGGAGATGACTGGCAGATCGTACCAGCGATCAAGTGGTTCGTAGCGCTCGTGAGGCCCGCGACATACAACCACTGAATCTGACAGAACCCCCCCAACAGACGGGATAGGGTAGTTGGACGCCTCTCCCATCGTTGGCCACGGGGTGCTGAGCGTGGCAGAGAGGTTGCTTCGTCGGCAAAGCTTCTCCTCGTAGCCGGAACAGCCTGTTTCCCAGTCTCCTCCTGGACGACGCTCATTGGCGGCGCAGATGAAGGGAATCCGAATCCTCGGCCCCCCTGCTGCTTCGCTAGACTCGCTATCCATGGCGGCATAGTAGATGGCCCTCATGACGGGATCGCCATATTCTACTCGAAACGCCGGGGGGCGAGTGCTTGCCTTCCGGCGTGGGATGTCGAGCTGTGCTGTGGGATGTCGGTAAAGAATAGAGTATGGGGGAAACATCTCTGAGTAGTTTGCCTTGACAAGAGGGATGAAGTTCCTTTTGGTATCGGCCGCCACATCGGACGGCCTTACTTTGCTAGATCTAGAGGTCGGAGCCATGCTTCAGGTCCTTTGGTTGAATAGAAGAGAGGAAGATGTGAGAGAGACGAGAAGGTGAGGGAAAGGGTAGAATAGGAGTATAAGAAGAGTGTGTGTGAGTCTAATAAGAGTTGGAGGGGGACAATGCTTGTTTTGGATCCCGACAAACGTAACCGGTCAGCAGGGCGGGTGAAGCGCATTTATATCATTGTCTCGGCCTGATATAAATGCTTTCCTTTTTTGTTCTTTCTTCTTGCCCAAGCCAAGTCACCAATGAGGTAGGCAGTGATTCAGAAGCGAACATTCATTGAGAGGGTGAAGCGAGGTGTAGGGATTGCAATGAATTGTACGACCCAATAAGTCCAGAATCTGAACCACATGTTTAGAACAAAAGCCAACGACAGGCGAGTAGACAGGGTCAGGAGGAACAGTTCGAGAGGCTAGCGATCTTTAAGTTGAAAAGAGAGTGTCAAGCGTCGCTTGACAGACTACCGCTAAGGGGCTAGATGATGTCTTGCCGGCAAGACAGGAATACATACCGGGACCCACGAGGGCACCGGCAGCCAAGTTGGCGGGACATACAAGGAGGAGGGTGGTAGGGTGGTAGGGCCTTGGGACTGGGCCAGAAGCCCGCGGCCCTTGGATTCGGGTGCTGCAAGATCTTAGAGGCAGGCCGAGAGGCCAGGTCAAGAGCCAGAGAGGCATGGTACGAGGTGCCCCCGTGGGTCTCTTGGGTATACTGGTACAGCGTTCATGGTTCATTACGAAGTTTCTGGCTTCAGGCTGGCCGGGGGGGGGGGTTGGTCCTGGAGGGCGGAGCTGGCCCGGCCTGCTCATTGGATTCGACAGAAACTGGAAGCGGCAAGCATACGGGCAAGCAGAGGGCAGCGGGCGGAAGCCATGACGAGAAGGACTCGTAACTGTTGCTTTTGGCATAGACCGGAGTATTGTTGCGGACGCATGCGCATAAGATCTGTGATACCTCATCTCGCCCTGTTGAACCTTGCAAGGATCTAAACTAGTCTGTGTCGGCGCAGGACATGGGCCAGGGGGTTCGAGGACCTCGGGTCTAGTAGGTGGCAGATCTCGTTGGAAGCAGTGCTGTCTGTACGGGAGCAGTACGTGTAATTGTCCCCGTAACGCTCGAGGAGTGGAGGCGGAGAGCGGCTGTGACTTGGCAGACAGACCAATATCTGACCATGCTAGTCGCAGCGATTGCCCAATCTCATTGCACTTGCCGGGGATGGGCATCATGGTTGACGACGTCCTCAGTCCTGGGCGGCGGCTTTGGTCGAGGAAGAAACGGACGGTCAGGCTCGAGCTGAGACACCAAAGGCCAGTTGGTTGGACGGTCATTAACCGGGACGCCTGCAGCGTACCAAGAGCCAATCCCACCGCTCGCAACGCAGCGACATGTCTTCTTCTAGGCCCGGCGGGATATGAAGAGGAGGGAACAAGGCCAAAAAGGGCCGCAGTCGCCAGACAGGTGGTGGGTGCGAGTGGAACATGGCGTTTCTCGCAGGGCCATTCAGAGGAGGCGCTCATCACTTGATGACGGCCAGCCGAGTCGCCCACAAGACAAGAAGGAAAAAGGGAGACTAGGCGGGGGGGGCTCGAAAGGCGCCCCCAAGCCTGATTCTAGGCGGCCCGAAGCCCTGCAAGAGGCGAAAATGACGAGGTGGTGGTTGGTGCTTTTGCATGACGATGATTTGTTGTAGATGGAGAGAGCAAGAGAGAAAAGAAGCGAGAGAGCGAACGATGCCATGTGGTGGAGAGGTACTCCATGCTCCGTATCTACTTTTTGGTAGCGCTGGAGCTGCTGCTTCGTAGCGGGTGCTAAGGGCCCAGCAGCAGAGCGCCATAGTGGGCTTTGGCTCTGTGCTGAGGTGCTAGCACTCGATAAGGCAGTACCATGCAAGATACCTGCAGCGCGCTGGGTGGCTGCAAGGAGAAATACGCCTCTAGCGGTGGTTGCCGAGACGCCGCACAGGTGCCTAAGCAGGCGCTCTTCGGGTCGGATGCCTTTTCCCTTCCCCTTTCTCTAGCGCTGCCGTGCCACTAGCATAGCCATCTCGGGACCCCATGTAGGCGACAGATGATGCTAGCAGGCGGGCGGTAGTTGCAGTAGCAAACATTAGTAGTAGCAGGCCAAGGCGCCAAAAGTTGCTTGTTGGGCGATGGGTGAGATCCCAAGGCCGTGGTGAGGCCCTGCTGCTACTGCTAGGTTAGTAGGTACTAGCAGTAGTAGTATAGGTGACTAAGGTAAGGGTAATGTACTGCTATAATACTAATGTATGTAAATATGCACTGCACCGAGGCGGCGGATGTATCTGTTCTGTGCATGCGTCTTGTACCAGCGATAAAAGCTGCGCGGTACCTGGCTACTCCGTCCTGCGTCAGTGCTACTTACGGGAGAAGTACTTGGCAAAATCCCTCCACGGGTTCGCCAGCCCATCACTTGGTGGGTGCCACAGAACCGCTCCGCTGGCCATGGGCCATTCCAATGGCGCCCTCACCGCTTTGGCCCGCAGCCAGCGAGCGGCACAACTGTTTTTCCTTTTTTTTTTTTATGTCTCTGTCTGTGTGCCAAATCCCTGCTCACAGCTCAGCCAACAAAAAAAGCAACCTCACATCCAATTCGAGAGACAAACAAGTGATAACCACCGGCATCTAGACCCAAGACCATCGCTGCGGCCCCCCCTCTCACGCAGGCATTGCATCTCCCTACCTAGGCAGCTACTAGGCCTGGGGGGCACACGTCATGAGACGCACCGCCCACGTTCTGCTGCCTTGTTGAAGTGAAGCCTCCGTGAGCAGCCAACATGTCTCATCCCCTCCGCCTGTTTGCCAGGCGCTATCGACGGTGCCATCTCCCCCATGGGCGATGCTATTCGGTGCGCGTCCCAAGCGATGGTGGCGGCGACGGCCAGGGCCTCGACACCATCAGGACGGTGGCGGACCTGAAGGAATGGCAACCTGGGAGCCTTGTCTCGGATGTCCAAGTTTGCGGCTGGGTTAGATCGGTTCGCAAAAGCTCTAGCGTGCGCTTCGTTGACATCACAGACGGCTCCTCCATGAGGCCAATGCAAGCCGTCGTTGACAAGAGCCTGGCCGCAGAGTACGCCAGCCCGCGTCCCAGTATCATGGCGAGTAGTAGTAGCTGACAGACCCCTCGTAGTATTCGCCCAGGCGCAGCCGTTCGCCTCAAGGGGGTCTGGCATAGTAACGCCTCTAAACCACCGCCCAGCGTAGACTCTCGGGGACACAACCTCGACCGTAGCTCAGTTGCAGGGACTCAACCTTCAGCCGGCCAGCCAAGTTCAGCTGATGGCACCTATTTCTCGGAACGGGCCTCCGCAAGCCCGTCGTCCCCAGCTGCCCATGCGGCTGGAACTGACAATGTCCAGGCCTCAGTTACAGCTGAGCTACGGGTCAACGAGGTGGAAATTCTCGGCGCGTCCAATCCCCAAGTAAGGCTAAGCTCTTGTTCAAAGAGTAGACTCTTTGCTTCCCCCCTTGAAGTCGTTCATCTAGTCTGACAATTCTCAAGACATATCCCATCCAGAACAAATACCAAACACCGGAAAGCTTGCGGGCAATATCACACCTCCGTCCGCGGACTCCCATCAACTCAACGCTGCTCCGGCTTAGATCAGATGCCATGGCCATCCTGAACCAGTTCTTTTTCCACCAAAAGTTTCAGCAAACCCATCCCCCCATCATCACCTCGTCGGACTGCGAAGGCGCGGGTGAAGCATTTACCGTCAAGAGTGGTGGAACTGCCGAGTTCTTCAGAGACCCAAAGTACCTCACTGTCTCATCACAGCTCCATCTGGAGGCTCTGGCTCAAGCGCTGGGAAACGTATGGACTCTGTCGCCTACGTTCCGAGCCGAGCAGAGTGACACCTCTCGGCACCTGAGTGAGTTTTATATGCTCGAAGCTGAAATGAGCTTTGTCCAAGACATGGATGAGGTCATGGATCTTGCCCAGAGAATGCTGGCGTCGCTTGCCAGCGGACTCAAGCAGCGCAGTGCCGCCCAGGAGCTTGAAAGGCATCGGCTTGACTCCAGAGACCCTGCAGAGCGTTTAGCATTTGAGGACCTTGTAGATCTCAAAGAGCTGCGACAGCGATGGAGAGGTCTCATGGCGCCTGTTAGATGGCCGCGAGTGACGTACACGGAGGCCATCAAGATCCTTGAGCCCGTCGCCCACATGTTTGAACACAAGCCCGTCTGGGGCTCGGGGCTCCAGTCGGAACATGAAAAGTACCTCGCTGAGAAGATTGGTTACGACGAGGCCAGCGATGCGTACCTGCCCATCTTTGTCACCCAATACCCGCGGGATATCAAAGCCTTCTACATGCTTCAGTCGGCGGCCCCCCCACCTCAGGGGCAGACTGTCGATTGCTTCGATCTCCTTGTCCCCAATCTCGGAGAGCTTGCGGGAGGATCCATGAGGGAGTATCGACTCGCCGAACTAGAAGACAACATGCGTCTGCACGGCCTGGAGGTGCCGACGCACAGCAAGGCCAGATCCAACGACATGGGGTGGTACCTGGATCTGAGACGTTGGGGATGTCCTCCTCATGGAGGATTCGGTCTTGGTTTCGATCGCCTGCTGAGTTATCTGACTGGTGTACCCAACGTCCGTGATGTGGTGCCGTTCCCACGCCATTTCGAGCGCTGCGATTGCTAAATCCGGCTATCATCTCGACGTTGCGGCACGCCAGCCCTCGTCACTCAGACAGGAGATTGCCCCGACGTCTCGGGAAATGGGCAAGCAACCAGCCTGTCGTGCTCGTCAATGCCTGCCTACCTCGGACTGTTTCATTTCAGGCAAGCATGCTCGCACAACAGCAGCAAACGGCGATCTGCGTCAGGGGACCGATTGCATGACGCAACGCCACGCCGTGACTGGGTTACACTGCGCATCCCGATCTTGAGGTTAAAGACGAGAAGGCTTGCGGGAAGCTGCATGTGCCAATTTTCTTTCTCTCTTTTTCTCTCTCTCCCCCTCTCCTCTTTCTTCTTTTATATATATATGTGTGTATATTTAAACAAGCTTTTGTACCCTACATCCGAGACGGAGAGACCGACGACACCACCTATTGAGAGCCGATGCTCACATAGCGATTGGGTCCGTTCAGCGAGAGTTGTTGCCAGTCTCGAATAGGGAAATTAGATCTTGTACAACTTGTGCATCTGCGACAGTGGACGCGATTCTGCGGGAAAGCGATGCAGTCCTCCTCATCCAGTATTCGGCGACTCTGCGTTATATCTGCTCTCAGCCCATGTCTTACTTGGGTGTTGGATAGAATGCCTTGGGCCCGGGTGCTTGTTCCTATTTTGACTGATTGGGATGGATGACACGACTTGTGACGACGGTCACGCTGCATGGACGCATCTAGCCGTATTTTTGTGCGTCCGGAGATCTGATTTCGTTGTATCCCATTCATCCATTCCTGATGCCGAGCTTACGCATAGGTGGTGAGTGGATGGGCGATGGGTGATGGACAGGATGAGCGAGCGGTGGAATATGCGTTTGAGAAGACGTCACACCTTGTATTATGATAACGATGTATTATTATTGGTGGTTGTGGTGTAGGATATTTCAAAACGTGCTTTTTGAAAAGACGAAATAGACATGCCCCTATCTTGTATTCCTGTATTGATAGAAGAAGGGGGGAAAAAACGTTGAAAATTGGAGGCAAATGCCTGATTGAGTTGAGTTGAGCAAATTGGTCTGTCCACGTCATGGCACGATATTGCAGCCGTACAATCCGACGCATTTTGGGTTCACAACCGTAGAGGACGTAATTACGAACAGGCAACATGAGTAAAGCCTCAAGAGGGTTGAATGCTACACTACACGGAATTCTACGTTTGATTCAGACAACCAACTACAGCAAACTTGTGACTCAACGCAGCGGTACGCAGTATACGTGGACCAACGATAAGCAACGACAAATACAGACATTTCACGGAAACTCAGTGTCGAGTATAAAGGCATTCCATCTATATGCCGAACGTCGCACGAGATAGATGCTGAATCGCCAACTGACCTCACCTGCTAGGGGGCTTTTTTTTTTCCCACTAAAAGGTAGCAATATAGCAGACTCACTGACATAAACACCATAAAGCAAAGCGGCGGAATGACGGATTCGTAACTGTTCAGCTCCGGGTTTTTTTCTTTTCCCCGAACCTTTTCGAGGACGCGGTCAATCCGATCAACAAAGCCAGGCAAAAGACGTCAGCCAAGGCCTTCAACCTCTTCGCCCTCATTGCTTGCCAGCATCGTCACAACTTTCGCCGCACAAGAGGGGCGTGTAGTTTGATTCCCTCGGGGAAGTCTCGCCGTCTCTACAAAAAGACCCCTTGCCGGGTAACCGAAAGGGCCCTCCGTATAATTTGATTTAACGTAGGGCCCGGCCGTTCCCAGCCGGACGTTTTTTTGACTCCATCGCAGCACAAAAGCGCCTCGAATGGCGTTGCGGTTGTCGGCATCCGCAGTAGCCGCTGTGGAGAAGCAAGCCTTGACAGCTAATCGCGACCCGTATGTCAGCGGCAGTACGGAGTAGCAACGGAAACAGTGGATATTGCGGCACCTGCTCATAAAACAGATTACTCGTGTGGCCCCCGTACAAATGACGAGGGAAGCCACATTCTGGCGTGGAGCGAACGTTGCCGCTTGGGCGAGGATCACAAAACCGAGACGCCTCGTCATTGCTGGCTGGAGCCATCAGGGCTGAACGGCAACGCGTTCCGCGGGCCATCAGAGGGGCGCCACACTGAGACGGAAAAGGCCCAGAAGCAGGAAATGGGCATCATGCGCCGCAAAAATGTCACGACCGGGCTTTGTGGTTTGTCATTTTGCGCGCCCCCCCTC
>PXNZ01000743.1:0-24963 GCA_003012085.1 Trichoderma brevicompactum
GAGACACACACACAGAGAGAGAGAGCTGGCTTCTCTAGACCTCCTAGTAAGACGCTCTGGTGGACAATTCAGCAGAGATGAATAGCTTCACTCGAGTGGCAGCCTTGTTCGCTGCCTCTCTGGGCCTTGCCAGCGCGGCCACTGTCAACTATGACTTCAACATCACTTGGGTCACTGCCAACCCCGATGGAGCGTTCCCGCGTCCCGTCATTGGCATCAACAACCAATGGCCAATTCCTCGCATTGAGGCCAATGTTGGTGATCGCATTGTCATCAATGTCAACAACCAGCTTGGCAACCAGTCTACCTCATTGCACTTCCACGGCCTGTTTATGAACGGCACCACGCACATGGATGGCCCTGTGGGTGTGACACAGTGCCCTATTCCTCCGGGCTCTTCCTTCAAATACGATTTCACTGTAAGTCTTTGGAAGCTTCTTATTGATCCAAGTGGAATGGCATTGCTAACCAGACGCTGCAGATTAACCAGCCCGGCACATACTGGTATCACTCTCACCACAATGCGCAGTATCCTGATGGTCTCCGAGGTCCCCTCATCATCCACGACCCCGAGTTTCCCTACCGAAGGGAAGTTGACCACGAGCTTGTTTTGACCCTCTCAGACTGGTACCATGATCAAATGGCAACTCTTCTTCCGGCTTTCTTGAGCAAGGGCAACCCCACTGGTGCTGAGCCGGTGCCCAAGGCTGCGCTCATGAATGAAACCCAGAACCTTACTCTCTCTGTTGAGCCCAACAAGACCTACATGTTCCGGGTTATCAACATTGGTGCTTTTGCTGGCCAGTACCTTTGGATCGAGGGACACACCATGCGCATCGTTGAAGTTGACGGCATCTACACCGAGGCCGCTGAGGCCGAGATGGTCTACATCTCTGCTGCTCAGCGAGTCAGTTTCCTTCTTACCACCAAGAACGACACCTCTGCCAACTTTCCCATTGTCTCTAGCATGGACACTGTAAGCAATTGACCTCAAGCCATCTCCCATTGACCGTGGGGGACCGCAACAGCGCCTCTGTGATGCTAATCATTTTATAGACACTTTTTGATACCCTCCCTGCGGATCTCAACTACAACGTCACCGGCTGGTTGACGTATGATGACAAGGCTGATTTCCCTGAGCCTGCTCTCCTCGATGAGCTTGACCCCTTTGATGACATGGAACTTGTGCCCTATGACAAGATGGAGCTTCTGCCTGAGCCAGACCAAGTTGTCGAGCTCGATGTCATCATGGACAATCTTCGCGACGGAACAAACTATGCCTTCTTCAACAACATCACCTACACCAAGCCCAAGGTTCCCTCCCTCTACACTGCCCTGTCCGCAGGCGACCTTGCAGATAACCCTGCCGTTTACGGCGAGTTCACTCATCCTTTTGTCCTAAAGAGGGGTGAAATCGTCCAGATTGTCGTAAACAACCTCGACTCTGGCCGCCATCCGTTCCATCTTCACGGCCACGCCTTCCAGGCCATTCACCGCTCTGAAGAAGAAGCCGGTACATTCGAGGACGAAGGCGTCTCGGAGAGCGACTATAATAGCGTGCCTATGCGACGCGATACCCTCGTCATCTGGCCCAACGGCAACATTGTCATGCGCTTCCGGGCTGATAATCCTGGTACGTTTCCATAACCTCATCTCCATTTCTCGGCTAGGGAATGTCTTTCTGACCTTGTATCAATCATCCCTTAGGCATCTGGCTTTTCCACTGCCACATCGAGTGGCACGTTGCCTCCGGCCTCCTCGCCACCTTTGTCGAGGCCCCTCTTGACATCCAGAAGCAGTTCACCATTCCTGACGACCACCTCTCCGTCTGCGCCGCCTCTGGCATGCCTACTGAGGGTAACGCCGCGGCCAACACCGCAGACTTCCTCGATCTCTCTGGCCAGAACAAGCCCCCCGGCACAATCCCTGGCGGGTAAGAATTCCTCCCCTCTCTCCAAAAACTGCGTCTGTCTGAGCATGACAATCTGACTCGATTAATTCACAGCTTCACCCCCCGCGGCATCGTCGCCCTCGTCTTCAGCTGCATCGCCGGTGTCCTCGGCGTCATCGTCGTCGCCTGGTACGGCCTCTCTACTCCCCTGGAGCTCGTCCCCCTCGAAGTCACCCACATCATCGAAAACTCAGAAGCCGCTCAAACAGCCAACATTGCCGCCGACGGCGAATTGAAGGTCGCAGCCTCGTCCGGCAATAACGCCACCGGAGCTGCTGAGTTGAGGTGATGAGAGGATAATTCTTTTTGTTGTGTGCGCAGAGTACCCTGATGTAGATGGGAGCACGGTATGCATGGTGTGGAAGAGTGAAATATGAAGACATAATATCACGCCATATAATGATTTTTATAAAAAAAAAAGATTTTGAGATACCCCAAACTATAGTTCCTCGCTTTGAGCCGCTGTTGTGAAAGCTTTGTAAAGTTGATGTGACACGAAAGACACTCTTTTCACATTTTAGCACATGGTATTATACCATTAATCTACCAATATTAAGAAAATCATAATAGCAAAAGGAAAAAGGAAAAAGCTATTTATATACATGGAAAAAGAAGAAGAAAAGGGAAAAGGTACACGATTGTTCGAGCTCAATCAGGCAAAAAGGCAGAGATAGGAACAACGCGATCCTACAACGCTAAGAAAAGTAAAAAATAAAAAAAGGGTTGCATAGCTCTTCCCTCCCAAAGTCCCCCATGTGTGTGTTTTTTTAATTTCCTTCAATCCATCTGCCCATACGGTGTGGATGAGTAGTGTCACGACCCTCCAACCCCTATTGTTGAGCCCCGTTTGCGCCAAGCCATGCAATATTAACAGCTGCTTGTCGTGAAAGAGCCATCACGAAGGCCAGCGCTGTGTAAGATCCACCAAGACGACACCTATGTTGCGAAAATAAGGGCCGAAAGTCAGACTGCTCTGTCTAATTCTACCCGAGATATTAAACAGTTGGCATCAATTATTTCTTTTTCTCTCTCTCTTTGTTTTGCAATGTTCAAATTGCTCTCTTCCAAGTACGGCTTTTGGCGTGCCGTACTAAACCCCACTCTCAATACAGATTTGGCAGCTTGTCGGCTGTTTCACCTGTATTGTGACGACTCTCTACTCTCTATTACGGCTTAAATTAAGCCTTTCTCGCCTTCTTGTTGAGCCCCTTGGCCTTCCGTGACTTGATATCAACCTCAGCAAGCCACCTGCTGGCCTTGATCAGCTGGACCACGTTGATGATCTGCTTGGCCAGCATGATTGGGAAGCTAATACCGGTGATGATCCAGGGCAGGGTGGAGTCCATCTTGTTTGCTCGGGCAATCTCGAGGGCTGCGGCGCTAAAGGGATCGGGGAACATTTGTCGGAGCAGAGATGTGTTGACCGGCACGCCTGGCTGGATCTGGCCACCGCTGGTCTCTTCCACGCTTTTGATAAGGTGGGGTGAAAGGAGGGGCGATGAGAAGGACAGGAGGTAGAGCGCAATGAAGAAGACCTCATTGAAGAGACAGAAAACGAAGAGGACAGTCTAAAACAGCATTCGTCAGCATCACAAACCCTAGCGAAAGACTACTTCTCAGGTATGCGAACCTTGTTAGTGTAGTACAAGTTCAGAAGCCAGCTCTGGCTCTTGTCGATATTCTTGTGGCTCGAGTCGGAGCCACCAACGACCAAGGTAGCGTACATGTGCATATAGTGGCTGGAGAAGTCAAGCGCGATCAAGCCCTGGAAGACAATAGCCCATCTCGGGAAGGCTGAAGACAGAAAGACCAGCAAGCACGAGGTGGTGCAGCGATCCGTCACCATGTCCAGCACAGCGCCGAAGCGGGTCGACTGATTAAAGGCTCGGGCAGCATATCCATCGAGGGCGTCGAGCAAGCACGAAATGCTGTAGAGCAAGGAGCACGTGCGAGGATGCAAAGGCATATAGTAGAGTGATGCAATAGCAAGGACGATTCGGCAGTAACCTGACAACCGGGCAATTGTTAGTGATGGTCCGTTGCCGTCGTTACTTCCCACGGGGTCGGGACCGCCCAGTTACGACGCGTACCTATGATATTCGGCCAGAAGAGAAAGATGTTCTCCTCCTCGCCAGAATCCGAGGCTTCCGGCGCATCATGAGCCGAACCGTTGCCATCCACGACAGCCGTAGAGCGGTCGTCTTCAGAGCCCTGCTCGAGCTTTTCTTGGGCAGCTCTCCTTCGAGTCCGAGGAGCCGACATGATGATTGAATCTGACAGTCTATCACGAATCTGTACCGCTAAGATAGGGAGGGGCAACCGCACTGCCAGCGAGCTCGCGTGATTACGGGCCGAAAGTACAGCGAGTTGTCGGATTCTTTATACGAGCAAGGGCCTGAGCTGGAGTGGGCGGGAGAGAAAACAACGATATCGCGGAGAGAGGGAGGGGTCGGCTGTCGAAGCTGCAGACGAGGTGGGTAACGGCAGAAAACCGGGGGACCAGTAGCGGGAAAAAAAGGCCGCGTCGAACGGAAGATATAGAAAAAGCCAGGCGAAGGAGCGGATGAGAATGGGAAAGACGGGAAACGTTCGAGATAAGTTTAGGAGAGCTTAATTGGAAAAAGCAAAGCTACTAGCAATCCATAGCGGCGGACACCGTGTCGCAATTTGCCGTGGTGGCTGTCAGGATGGTGCAAAAGTTGGACAAGCCGCGTGGGCTTGCAAATCTCAGCTGGTACTTTGTAATAGTAGATGACTTTGACACACGTGGTGATGCGCCTAGAATGGTTTAGTTGGCCTGTGCGGATTCCGGCGCCCAGATGAAGGCTGGATCCTGGAAGATTACTGGGCGGCGTCTAGAATCAAAATCATGCGCAGCCCAATCTCCGTTCCGCTCTCACACCACAAAGGGTGTGATTCTGCACAGCTGGATGCGTGGCCGGAGGCCCTGATTTGACTCTCGTATGCCGCCGCATCACTTTTGAGACTCGCCGTTGGCTGGCCGGTGGCAGCCTGCTGTGCATGCGCCTTATTTTCTCCCGGAAATAAATCACATGCAGCCACATCGTCATTACTAAATCGATGTGCCTGTAATCAATTAAAGAGGCTCGTTGGAAAAGGCTCGTTCGGCAACTCCGCCCTACATGCTCCGTATACTACCTTTATAGGCTACAAGTTGCAGCCGTCATCACTACCTGATACTGTGCGCTCATGGCGCTGTCGATGATACTGTGATGCGCAAGGCAAATGTTAACCTCCCCGGTCAGCAATTTCGGCAAGGCTGCACGCCCTTGAGCAATACACAGAGCACTACCTATGTAGACATAGACGTCACTGAGTGAGGCCTCAACGCTGCCAATGCCAAGCACGAGCAGCAGCGGGTGTCTCCCGAATGTCCGGGCAGACATGGGTTTGTCTAATTTGTATGCCTGCACCCCGTTCGAGTCCATGGCGACGGGCCATTCTTATGCTCCGTACCAGTGCTACTCCGTGCTCCGTACCCAACTCCTTGGCTCTGGGTCCAGGACAAGGTTCCAGGTTTCTCGGCCTCTACGGAGGAATACTCCGTATTGCGGAAGCAAAGAGTCTCTTCAACACCAAGATGCGCTGCGATCCCAGGGCCCTATGCCTCATCTGCACCAAAGAATTTCTGCTGGTAACACCCTCACCATCTATAAATCCATAGAAGCAAGCATTCCTATGTGTCTTCTGATGCCATCTTGCCCCAAAATTAACGCGCGTAAGATTCGCAAGGCCGGAATTAGGGCCCTGTAGAGCCGCCTGGCTGCCGAAGCCAACGATGCGGATGTAGAAGCACAGATTAGAGCGTCCTGCTTTGCTGCCTACGGATGGATATACACTCCACAAACTGATGCAAATTGTTTTGTGATTTGCTTGCCTTTCTTTACCAACCCATGGTAGTTTTAGCTTGAGCTGAAGACAGCAGAATGCTCGGCGTTGTTCGGGGTCTTGGTCTTACTTAAGCAAAATTCTATAGTAAAAGTTTCACAGCTTGATCCATACACCCCTCTTTTCCGAGTTATAGCAGACTCGCTATCTTCAAGCTACTCCAAAGGCTTGACTCACTTTCTTTCATTTTCATTCTCTCAATTTTTCCTACTGTTGAGTTTAAAGTTTCTTCCATATCTAGACAATCCACAATCTATCCGTTCTCATCAATGGTTTAAAATGTCGCAGCTCATCACTCTTGCAACATGCTCTCTCAACCAGTGGGCGCTGGATTGGGAGGGCAACCTTGCGAGAATCCGTGAGAGTATCCTGAAGGCCAAAGAGGCCGGGGCTACTTTACGAACAGGCCCTGAACTGGAAGTTAGTGGCTATGGCTGGTAAGTTTCAATCTTCATCAACGGAACGGCTGCGGACATAATATCTCGTGTTCCTCAGTTCCCGTTGAGCAGACCAGATGCTAACTGCGCATACAAGTCTCGACCACTATCTTGAATCTGATCTCTACGATCATGCAATGGATATGCTATCCAAAATCCTTACGGATACTTCCCTCCACGGTATTCTTATTGATATAGGATTGCCTATTATGCATAGGGGCTGTCGGTATAACAGTCGTGCCATCATTCTCGATGGAAAGCTCCTGTGTCTCCGCCCCAAGATGTATTTGGCCAACGATGGGTGAGTCTATATGTTTGTCTTGGAATAGGAATATCACTGCGGTATCCAAGAGCGCGCTAGTGATTATAAGATATATAATCAATTTGACGCTCTAGTAGAGGACATAACTGACTCTTCTCCTGTAGAAACTTCAGAGAAAACCGGTTCTTCACTCCATGGAATCGGCCCAGACATGTTGAGAAATACAACCTTCCGCCTCAAATACAGCAACACCAGGGAACACGACAGATCCCTATAGGCGATGTTATCCTGTCCCTGAATGATACAACGCTTGCAGCCGAAACCTGCGAAGAGCTTTTCACTCCCCAGGCGCCACATATCAATATGTATGTCCTCCAGCAAGAGAGAAGCCACTGGCCGTGGCCGTAACGACGCCTGATTTGCGCGCTACCCCACCAGCCATTCCCGTCACTTGCATTTGCTAACTTGGCCAAGGGGTTTGAATGGTGTTGAAATTTTCACAAACAGTTCCGGGTCTCACCATAGCTTGCGAAAGCTGAATGAGAGAATTGCGTTGATTCAAGAGGCGACCCGAAAAAACGGCGGCATCTATCTCTATGCTAATCAGTCAGGTACGTCCAAGGAAGGCTCTGTTTGCCTAAATAATCTTGCGCTAACTGTTCCTATAGGCTGCGACGGCGATCGTCTTCTATACGATGGCTGCTCCATGATTATGGTCAACGGCGAGATTGTTGCCCAAGGGTCTCAGTTCAGCTTGGAGGATGTTGAAGTCGTAACTGCAACGGTCGACCTCGAGGAAGTGCGAGCCTTCCGCTTTGCTCCATCTCGTGGTTTCCAAGCCACACAAGCGCCTATTTACGAGAGAATTGAGGTTGACTTTAGGCTTTCTCACGATAATCTCAGGGTCCTTGAAATCCCGACGCCTACCCGGCCGGCAAGATATCACCTCCCAGAAGAGGAAATTGTATGTCTGCTCGACCAAGGATCATGCCAGTTGGTATTTTGGCAGTGGAATGGCTCCTCAGCCAACGCTGTTGATGCCCACTATAATACATTTGGTAACTTGAAAGGGCTATGACTAACAATTTTCTGTTTGTAGGCACTCGGTCCCGCGTGCTGGCTCTGGGACTACCGTGAGTCTTCCAGCTTAATATTCTATTGATCTCTCTACTAACTATCCAACTCAAAGTGCGACGAAGCAAGACTGCAGGCTATCTAGTTCCTCTATCAGGAGGTATTGACTCGTGCGCAACGGCCACCATTGTGTACAGCATGTGCCGGCTCGTAGTTCAGGCTGTCAAAGACGGCAACAAGGAAGTAATTGCCGACGTCAAGAGGCTCGCTGCCTTCTCAGATAAACTACCCGATACTCCAGAGGAATTCTGCAATCAAATCTTCCATACCGTCTACATGGGCATGGCCAACCAAAGCAGCAAGGAAACTCGGCAGCGTGCCAAGGATCTCGCCGAACGTATTGGCAGCTATCACACGGATATGAACATTGACGACACCTACCACGCAACGAAGAACTTGCTTACCCAGGGTACTGGATTTGAGCCCAAGTTCAAGGTCCACGGAGGATCTGTTGCCGAGAACCGTATGCTTTCTTTTCTACGCCCGCCATTGCTGCTATTTGACCTTCCCAAGACGGTTCACTAACTGATGCAGTGGCATTGCAAAATATCCAAAGCCGCTCTCGTATGGTCATCGCCTACTACTACGCGCAGATGCTGCCAACAGTTCGACAACGACCAGGAGGAGGCGGCCTGCTGGTCCTGGGATCCAGCAACGTTGATGAGTGCCTCCGAGGGTGTGAGTAGCTACTATATCTTGGAAACCTGATTGGATGTATAACTGACAGCGTTGCGCTAAAGATCTCACAAAATATGACTGCAGCTCTGCTGACATCAATCCTATTGGATCCATCAGCAAATCCGACCTGTAAGACGACTCCTAGTGCAAGACTTCTTCAAAGGGACTTTGGATGAATTGCCACCCGCAAAAATCCCAGAGCCCCCCTCCCCTCCTTGAGCTGATACATTCTCATGTCATCATGCCCCACTTGTTCCCATAATGAGAGATTGCTAACATTGTTCTTAAGCAAACGGTTCATTGCTTGGGCGAGCAAGAACTTTGATATGCCTATACTGGAGGAATTCATTCATGCCATACGTAAGTCAACAGTTGATAATGTGTAACTTGTCGTCACATCACTGACGGCCAAAAAAAAAATTAGCCACAGCTGAGCTCGAGCCCATCACCGAAAACTACGTCCAAAGCGACGAAGGTAAGTGAATGAAAAATAAAGTCTAGCTATTGGAAAGATTTGCAAGCTTACGTGGTAAACACAGCCGACATGGGCATGACATACGATGAATTATCCCGCTTCGGTGTAAGTATAAAGTCCTGCAGCACGAAGAATATCACCACGGCCGAGCTAACGATCCATGGCAAGTCACTACGCAAGCAGCACAAACTCGGGCCGTATGGCATGTTCCTGAGACTCCTCAACGAGTGGGGCGGCGATGGCAAACTAAGCCCGCGCGAGATCGCGGACAAGGTGAAACGCTTCCACCATTACCATTTTATCAAGTAAGTATTATCACCATATTCCACTTCCATCACGCCTCCTTTACTGTTTGCTGCTACACGTCGGCATCTTGATTTAATCAATTTTTCGATATCCTTTCCTTTTCATTCGCTCGTCCACTGCAGGCGGGGGGAAGTCAGTGTCGTGATACATGGCGTGTGCATCCACATCCCACTTCCAAACAGCGCAAGAAACTCCACCACGTCGACGCAGAATCAACTGCGCTCTTCAAAGACATTAAAAAAGAAAGAGTTATATATGCTAATTAATTACATTAGCCGCCACAAGCAAACAGTAGCTACACCAGCATACCGTAAGTACAAAAGAAGTACCATGTGTAAAATACTAAAGACAAAAGCGCTGACCCCGTTCCAAAAAAAAAAGACGCCGAATCGTATTCGCCAGACGATCACAGATTCGACCTCCGTCCTTTCCTTTATCCACCCGCGTTCGAGAGCTGGTCGTTTAAGAAGATTGACGAGAGGGTAGCTACCTTGGAGAAGGCCCTAGAGAGGAAACAGGCCAAGGCATAAAAAAAAAGCTATAGTTTGTCATAGAAAGAATAAACAATATGCCCCGTTGTCACCCAGAACATCACTACTACCGCCACTACCGCTACTACTACAACTACTACCTGCAACCCGCGGAGACGGCTTGACTCCGTACTTGACAACTCACATGTTCATGTTTCGACTCGCGGTATCTCGCCAGTAGTAGTATCTCGCTTAAAGGCTGGTATTGCTCTTTATCACTCAACTAAGCATAGCAAGGAATAGTTCAAAGGATCAGGCTTTACTCCGTAATAACTTGCCAATTAGGCTATTTCGTCGATTACCAACGGCATGATACTACTTTCTACGCCTCCGGACAGAAAAGTCACAAGCCCAATGGGCACCAAGTCAAGCATAATCACTGGTTTCCTACAACAAACTGCCCTTACCAACATGCGTTGGCTCCTGCAGCCCATGCTTGCACGGGGCAACAAACAACAACAGAAAGAGAAAGAGAGAGAAAAAAAAAGTACAGAATACCACTCTGTACAAATCCCACTTGGCATTAGACTCCGCTTGCTTCTCCCTCCCCCCTTGAACGAGTGATGTGTCATTTTGGCGAGCCTCCGGGGAATGCTTGCCGGCATTGATGGCACTCGTCCTGCTGCTGCGGGAAGAGGGGGAGGGACCTCCCGGTCCTATTGCGGAGAGGGTTCAAGACCCCTTTGCAAAAAAAAAAGTAAAAGCAAAAAAAAAAAAAAAAGGAATCGAAACAAGCTATGGGTTCCGGCATTAGTACGGAGGAGAAAAAAAGTGTGCGACGATTTCTAATGCAACCCTCTGGAGAGGCCTGCTCTGACACGGGCCTGGGACGGGCCACGAAACAGGCATGCGGGGAGGGTTGCGTGCGGTATCATCCGTCATCCTTCTCTTCTGCCGTCAGACCAGTTGGCCCATTCGTTGTCCAACCTTTTTTGTTTCGCTTTTTTGCCTTTCCCCTCCCTCATTGACAAAATGTCTCGTCAGCACAAAGCTTCGTCATCCAGATCTCGGCATGCCCGTCGATCACGGTACAAGTGAGCCGCTGGCGCGAACCACACTGGCCCAGCTCTGGGAGATCTTGGTTAGGCCGTACGGGAGTGCCTGTGAGGCCTAAGCCCAACTCTGCTAGTCACTCGGAAAAGGGTGGATGGGCTCCTGTGAAGGCATTGATAGGCTGGCCCGTCCCTTTTTTTTTTCTGTTGGACATGTCAGGATGCTTCCTTCTGCCCTATGAATCTGTTGTCTTTTCTTATACCACGGTGCACCCTGCTTTTTTTTTCATAGTCCATATCGAGTGATATTATTAGTAGTGCGTTTCTGCTCCGTAATAAAGCGGGGTGGTTTTCTAAGCTGGCGGTAGCGAAAGACTGGGATTGTGAGTTGTCGGTGGTGCCAGGCAAAGGGGACCGTCGTATATCTGTTATATTCCGTATTCCGTGCCGCCGTACTCCGTATTCCTTGTTTGGATTCCGTAATACTGGGTTTTTAATTTGCCGATGCTATGCTGGGCTCAGATCGGCCAAGGGAGGTTGTCTCCCTCTCCTTTCTGCCAGGCAATTAATGCAGGGCTCGCCGGGCTACCAATTAATTGCCGGAGACGAAAGGAGAGATGGGGGTTGCGAGATAGTGCGTGCGTGTCTGTGCGGCGTATATACGGAGTATTTGCCTGGGAAGCGTCTGGTTGATTGCGTTGTGGCGTTAGCCTTGACAGGCGTGAGCAGAAGCTGTAGGGAGTAGCGCCATCTTTGTGATGCCAAAAAGACGGAGAAGTCCGCAAATGCACCATGAAGCGACGCTCCAACCCTCCAACAACGCAGGTCTCGCGGTCAAAGATAGCAAAGGCGCTTGGGTTTCGTTTATCGACTCTGGGGGCTCCAGGACACGCTATCCTAGGGCGGCGGCAGGGGCTTGGTGATAGTTGGGACTGCGGGAGAAAAGCCGACTTGGCCCGTCAGGCTCGAGTCCATTTTTTTCCTGCGTTAGCCGACTCCTGTTCGCTTTGGGGCTATTTGTCGTGCTAGTAGAGAGAGGAAGCCGTCTTTGTGGTGATCGGATGACAACTGGCAGATGGACGAACAGTTCGGGTAGCTCGCACGAACATGCATGGAGTAGCGTATTAGCAATGACATTTGACTGGACTGCTGACGCTTTTTGTTCCCGCTCCGGCCCCCAACAGATTTACCTCAGCCGGGATAAGACGCCATGGAGGCTCGAGCATTAGCGCAACCTCACCTGCCCTTCTTTAAACGTTGTCAGTTGCAGCAGCATGCATTGCGACGACGGCAATGCAAGGCAAGGCGAGAGGCAGGATGAGGATAATAAGACCGCACTTGGCCCAACGCAGAATCATGCTCTTGTTGTATCGTGCCAGGAGCAGCATTGCTACCTAATACATAGTCGGTAGCATCTCTCTTCGCTCGAGGAACCCCGAACGTGCATAATACTACTAGACATAGATGGCATCTCCTGGTGCTGCTCGTACATCTTACTGCCGACACCTGAAGGGGGATCGCCCTCTATCTGCAAGCAGCAGGGCTGCTTCCAACGCGATGGCACCGCAGTGGCACTAGTTTCGAGCTCCGCACAGACGCTTGATCAAATAACCTCTATCCCACCTGTACTTGTATATCCCAGGCTCGTTTTAGTCTCCCTGCGATGCGCCACCGGCCGGCCACTTGCACCAGACTTTCGGCCAGTAGTACTATTGTGTCGTAGCAGCAGTTGGATGTTGGAAGAAGCGCCGCAGCTCCTTGAAACCGACGCAGCGTCGTCCCCAGCCGGGTGGTTGGTAGTGCCTGGCCAAGGCACGGAAGATTGTCGAGTCCAATCTGCTGGCTGGACATGGCGCTTGTTAGTTCGGGGTCCAGATGTTGGGTCTTTGATGCTTGGAGGTCGCCAGGCGGGTCAGTGGTGCCGAAGGAGGAGGCAATCGGCACGCCTCATGTCTTGGCTTTTGTTGCTCTCTCTTCTCTTGCTTGGTTTCTCTCCGTGTGTCTGCGTCTGGTGTGTCTGTGCCCATCTCGTCGTTTCTGCTGTGTCTCCCCCTCCCCAGTCAAGTCAGCCCAATTGTTGCCACGCCACCCCGTGTCCTTTTTTCTCGCAGGAGCCACTTACAAATACCAAACTTGTATGCATTCTGTCGGCCCTGGCGCAGCTGAGATGGAACTCACATGTTGGCTGCAGCGCTGGGCACACCGGTTTCCGGAGTGTCACAGACCCAGAGCAAGTCGCAGGTACTGAGCTCGCGCAACAGCACGGAGCACGGCGCTGGTACAGGTACCTCGCTAGGGCGGTGGATCACGGCTCCGGCGCCTCAGCACCTCCCCCATCACGGTGCATGATAGCAAAAGCCCCGCCATCTCCTAAAGCCTCCTAGCACCCGTACCACTAACGCACGGAGTACATGTACATGCGCCTGCTGGTGCTTAGGTCCCCCCTTGGGCTCCCAACTAGCCGTTACTGCTAGGCTAGGGTTCAAGGTTCCTTTAGCAGACCCGGACCCTGCAGGGCTCAACTGCCACTGGAACTCAGCCTACTGGGAGCTACTATGTACCTTAGTAGGTAGGTACGAGGTACTCCGTAATACCGAGTGAGAGCTGCTCGCGCGACTCCAACTTGCTAGCACTAGCACCAGCAGCTTCTCCGCAGGCCGCACACAAAAAAAGGCACGGCTAAAAAGCCGGACAAGCAAAAAAAAAAAAAAAAGTTTTTGCCGCCGACATTGGCAAGGCAAGCAGAGATCACGCATGCATGCATGGACCTGGCGCCGGCGAGCTGCTAGCGGTTTTGATTGACTCGCTATTACTATATGTACATGCTCGTGCTTGGAGCCTCTTCTATCCGTCATCTCAACTCCTTTAAGCAAAACCAGCGCTTGGACCTCCGACTTGCGAATAGCTCTGTTCTGGGTCCATTCATTCTCTCTCTTTCGTCCATCTCCATCTCCATATCCATCTGCATATCCACCAGCCACCCTGGTCCTTGAGCGTCGAGCGAAGCCCTTCCTGCTGCGCTCCCAATCCGAAAACTCCTCCCTCTCCATCGACCGACCCCCCGTTCGCCTTTATCCATCCCGTCCGCAAACCCCTGCTCGAGCCACCCCAGCACGCAGGCCCCGTCATCCCAACTTTGGGCTCGTTGATCCTACTGCTGCAGGCACTTCCAGGCACGGTCACCAAGCCCTTGCCGGATCCTGTTCGAGACTGTTGTCTGCTGCCAGAGCGGGAATCGGAACGGCGCTTGCCAAGCACCACTGGCAGTGCTCTTGGTTTCTTATTATCCTCTCGTCTCTCCTCTTCTTATCGCTCTTTGGCCTTTGTTACTACTTTTAAGGATCTGACTAGGTAGTCTGGTCCCTTTTTTTGTGGCGTCGGTCACGTTTAGCCAGCTGTTGTTCACATCTAGGGCTCCTCAACTGACCGAGCTCCCTTTCTGGACGGTGGGCTTCACATCTTGGCTGCTGAGTGACCCGACATCTTTTTCTCCACGGTCCAGCCTCTCAACTTTGCTTTCTTCTCTTTCATCACTCCATTAACTCTTCTCGCATCGGGTGCACCGACATACGCAACCGTCCTTTTTTCTTCTTCTTTTTCTTTTTTTTTTTTGCCAACTCCCTATTTCTTTCCTTTCTTTTTCTCGGTCGTCGCCGGCTTGCCTTTTTGCTACCTCGCAATATCGGGTATCGCCGCCGGCATTGATTCTCCTGTTCCGCTAGCATCTAACTTGCTTCTTCCTCACAACTCCTCCTTATAATTTCACCAGGGGACGAACCCCCGACATTAGACAGCATCTGCTCAGGGCAATTTTTTTTTTTTTTTTTTCAAATTCTCTCTACTTCCCCCCTCCCACGGCTTGGACGCGCGCTCGACGTCACCTTGTCTGCAGCGCTGTGCCAGTATCATTCGATCTTTCCGCCACCACAGCACCCTAAGATTGAGTTTCCAGCAGCCGCAGCCATGGCACCACACCCAACCCTGAAGGCGACCTTCGCCGCGAGGAGCGAAACGGCGACACACCCCCTGACCGCATATCTGTTCAAGCTGATGGACCTTAAAGCATCCAACCTTTGCTTGAGCGCCGATGTGCCGACGGCGCGAGAACTCCTTTACCTTGCTGACAAAATCGGGCCCTCCATCGTCGTGCTCAAGACACACTACGACATGGTTTCTGGGTGGGATTTCCACCCAGAGACCGGCACTGGTGCCAAGCTAGCCACGCTGGCCCGAAAGCATGGCTTCCTCATCTTCGAGGATCGCAAGTTTGGGGACATTGGCCACACGGTCGAGCTGCAGTACACCAGCGGCTCTGCGCGCATCATCGACTGGGCCCACATTGTCAACGTCAACATGGTGCCTGGCAAGGCGTCCGTGGCCTCTCTGGCCCAAGGTGCCAAGCGATGGCTGGAGCGGTATCCCTGCGAAGTGAAGACATCGGTCACTGTTGGCACTCCTACCATGGACCAGTTTGAAGATGTGGATGACCTCAAAGATGACGAGCCCGCTGCGGTCAACGGCAACGGCTCCAACATGATGGAAAAGCCCATCTACTCTGGACGAACTGGAGACGGCCGCAAGGGCAGCATCGTTTCCATCACCACCGTCACTCAGCAATACGAGTCTGTCGCATCTCCCCGTCTGGCAAAGACAATAGCAGAGGGAGACGAATCACTATTTCCGGGAATTGAGGAGGCGCCGCTGAACCGTGGCCTCCTAATCCTCGCCCAGATGTCTAGTCAAGGCAACTTTATGAACAAGGAGTATACCCAGGCTTGCGTGGAGGCCGCCAGGGAACACAAGGACTTTGTCATGGGCTTCATCTCACAGGAGACGCTGAACACGGAGGACGACGACGCTTTTGTTCACATGACCCCAGGCTGCCAGCTTCCTCCTGAAGAGGAGGACCAGCAAACAAATGGCACAGTTGGAGGAGATGGCCAAGGCCAGCAGTACAACACCCCGCATAAGATTATTGGTCTCTGCGGCAGCGATATTGCCATTGTGGGCAGAGGCATCCTGAAGGCATCTGACCCTGTGGAAGAGGCGGAACGATACCGGTCAGCGGCATGGAAAGCCTACACGGAGAGGCTGCTGCGGTAGGGGAAGAAGAATGAAAAAAAAGGAGGGGAGCGGAGCTGAAAGAGGCTCCTGTCCGAATGCCCGCATCATAGAATGCAATGTATTTAGGCGAATTTTTTGTCTTCTTGTTTTGTGGTCTGGTTGGGACGTTGCTCAGCTGCCTTGATGTTATTGCATGCACAAGGGCGGAGGCGAACTGAACATTGGGGCTCATGGTCCGTTTCATGGTGAATCTGGATTTCGGGATTTGGTATGCTCGCGAGTTTAAAGGGAAACAAACGTTAGGATTTGTAGGGATTTTTTAGGATCAATGTCGATGATTTGTTCTATTTATTACTCTTCTTATATTACCTATCTAATGGACATGACGGCAATACGACGCCCGACGCTTTCGAGAATCACAGAGAGTGGCTTAGAGTAGAAATTACTTGTTCCAGTGGATGGAAGAGGAGCGAGCGGTTGCGTTCACATCTCTCCTAGCGTTGTAGTGGAATATGCATGCAGAAGCAGCAACTTTCTTACTAAGGCTGAACGGGGCTGCAATCTGTATTAGCCGGTGCAGCATCTATGTATAGCTTAACATCTCCCAGGAACTCGGCGACCGAGGTCAAAGAGGTGCCAAAAATAAACCAACCCCTTGAAAGAAGCTGTCGCCAGGTGCCTGATCTGGGTTAGGTGGCAGCTTGTGCCTGCTTATTCGTGCGCCTGTACTCCATAGTTCTGTAAGAACGATGGTCGCATATCCCCAGATTAGTCAAAGAGCACGGTGCAACATTTGGCCACGGGTGTAGCCATTTATTGATCCGCAGCATGGATTGGGGGTTTTTTCGCTCCGATTGCTATTTGATTGCTTATATTATTTACGTGTATAGCTTGCTCGGAGTCGATGGCTTGCAATTATGGGTTCAGGCTCTCCAAGAGATGATGGCTTAGCGGAATACGTACTCAGTTTACATCTTGAGATGGTGCTACCACACACACACATACACACACAACAAGGCTATTGTCAAGCATACATTTCATGATTGATTGAATTTTTCAAATATACAAATCACACATTAACTGCAATGCCTGGGTAGAAATCTTGGACCATCATGGGGGCCCTTAGAAAACTCGGCGCTCAATCATCCCGATTCGACACCCAGGCTAACCCGGAGTTAACGCGGCGGCTGTCGCCGCAATCCCATGATTCTCCGTCCATGCCGTGACTCCACTAGCCCTACCAACTTCTCCGGGCAGCTTTGCTGCAACTTCACATCTTGCGCAATTCCTCGTCCGAATTTTCTCGCGCCTCAACCGTCACCGCCCGCCGTTCCGCCCCCGGCCGCCTTATTCGCAATCGACGGAGCTCCGGAGCGCAGCGCGAAGACCAGCGTCGAATCCCACGAGCCAACAGCCATGGCAGATATCGAGGTGGAAGTCAATGTGCCGACTGAGCGGGGCCCGACTAAGAAGCGGAGACGGGTTGTCATCTCGTGCACCGAGTGTCATCGAAGGAAGCAAAAGGTTGGCGGCGATTGATGCTTGATTATCTTCATGTCGTTTAATGTTCTCAATGCTAACCCCAGGCCCCGTTTGGCCGCTCATCACAGTGCGATCGGGAGCTGCCGTGCGGAAACTGCAGGTCGAGGAACAAAGAAGCCCACTGCGCCTACGAGGCTGGTGCGCCCACCGCCCGCGAGCAAGAGACACATGCTGGCCTCTACTCTTCAGAGCACGATGGCGGCAGCACGCCAAGGCCAAAGGCTGAGCCGCTGTCGTCCATGGCCTCCTCCTGGGGATACGCCCAGACCGGGGCGTCCACGCTGTGCTTTCTCCAGAAGATCGAGCGGGCCAGCACCGCGGACGGCGAGGACGCGCTGTCCAACGCCTCAGCCCAGGCGGCGTATCAGGATACATTCGCCATGAAGGAAAAGTACAAGGGCCTCATCCGGCTTCTCCCTGCCAGGATGTACATCGACCAGCTGGCCGAAATCTTCTTTACCGAATTCAACTGGCAGTACTACCTCGTCGAGCCCCAGGTCTTTCATGAGCTGCTTGAGCAATGGAGCAATCTGCCATTCAAGGTCCTCTCTTCAAGGGGGCCGGAAGCTTTGTCCCCAGATCTGAGGGTCTTTCCGGCACTGTTATTCGAAGTCATTGCCACGGCGCTGCTCGTTCTTCCCAAGTCTCTGCATGAGTCCTTCGAGTCTCTCAAGTATGCTGCAAACATGACGTTTGAGGATCTGGCTGTTGACTATAGCGAGTCCGGGGTTTCCATTGTCAATCTCTTTGGCACCAAGTATCTCTCCACCACGTCGATCCAGGTTGGATTCCTTCGAGCGGCCTTCCTCAAGTATACAGCCAACGTCACCGAATCGGTTCGTCGATGCCCCCTGACCCTAACTCTTTGCATCATGTGTATGGGTATGTGACTGACGCTGCATATGGCTTAGTGGCACATGGTTGGCAAGACAATAAGAGACGCACAGGAGCTTGGTATGCACCGAGATGCGCTTGACCCCAAGCCGACGTCGAACGATGTAGAAAGCGTCCTGTTAAATCAGTGGCAAGTTGAGAAGCGGAGACATCTGTATATGATGCTGTCAACATGGTGAGTATTCCGTGCATTAACCGATATTAATGCTTTCAGCTTGCCGAGTATGGCAAAGATGGGAGGTCACTCTTGCTGACGATGCATCGATATCATTTATATAGGGACATTCACATGTGCCTCATCTTGGGCCGCCCAGGATCTTTGGATTGGAGACATGGTCTCCCCACGCTGCCCATCGACGCGCGGTTCACAACCGCTTCGGATCGTTCCAAGACGCCCGTCATCCCTAGAGAGGAAGGCATCGATCCTCCAACGCCACTGACCAGAAACTTGTTCCTGTACAAAGTTATGCAGCCACTGCGGGACATTCAAGACCTAGAATCAGATGGACCATGTCCCAGGGACTTTTCGAAAGTGCATAAGATACAACAGACCATCATGGAGATCCACGAAAGCACACCAGCCGTCTTCCGGATGGAGAATCCAGACAAGCAGTGGGACAACAGGCCCGAGTTACACTGGCTTCAGCAGGGGCGATGCTTGTTTGAACAAATGTATTACTTCACCCTGGTGGCGCTTCACCGGCCCTACATCTTCCATCGAGAGGACAGCCGAGTCGAGGTGATAAAGGGCAGTCTCGGGATGCTAGAAATGCAGAGGCAGATGTTTCAAGGTTTGCCACCAAAGTCTTGGAAGAAGTATGTTTCCCACAAATTTCCAATACTTTTGAGAAACATTGACTAACTTCTGGCTCCCTTTTTTTTTCTTCCTTTGTGTAGCTGGCATTTATTCTACGGAAGCTTTGATGCTGTTACGCTGATTGCTACCATATACATTCTATTCCCTTACGAAAACGCAGAGTATAGAGAAATTGCGCTGCAACATTGTCACTGGACGGTTGAGCGGTTTGCAACGATGAAGGACACGAACCTCCTCGCGAAGTCGGCCATAGGAGTCCTTCGGGCAGTAGTGTCTAGACTCGTCAAAGCCATCGGGAACTGCGCACCACCATCGTCTGTTGGCACCTCCCTTGATAGCTTACGGCACGCCTCCGAGACACCACTATCGGCTAGCAGGACTTTGGGATCTACCCCAGCAAGTTCCATCGGCAGAGGCTCGACTGAAGGAGGCTACAAAGCACCTTCCGAATCGGTAGCATCAGCCGCAGCGGTTCCGCCGATTGGGGAGGACTCGTCACCATCCTTCTCAACGATGATGCCTGGTGGGTGGGAGATGCCACAAGATGGGAATGGCTTTCCCGGCCTTGCACCCTTCTTCGCAATGGGCGATCTCATATACAAGGACCTCACAGTTGACCAGGACGCCGACCTCCTGCCACAGACGGACTCGGATATACTGGGGGGAGACTCATTCATGTGGCAGTTTGAAGGGGGCTTTGGGCAAGATACAGTGTGGCAATTCCTAAACCAGCATCAGCTAGGTAGCAACGAGTCCGGCTGAGACGGAGGTTCCCTGAGGAGTGGCGTGATGTGCCATGGGGACGACTTGGAAGAGCTCGTGATAGTGACGGTGGTGGTGACAGCGCGATGCACAGGCCAGGAGAGTTTAATGAGGTGGCTTGAATGTGCCTACCAACCAGCAAACTTGCTAGATCCCAACCCTTCGGTTTTCCCTGCAAAGGCGAGAACACATGAAACCATTCAAGGCACTGCTGGAGGTCAGTGGCTGAGGCTGAAGGCTTGGCAGCACTGGTGCGGCTGAAGAAACAAAAGCTGGAACGAGACGTGATTGGTGCGCAGGCTGAGAAGCGAACGCCTCTTGGCCCCCAAGCGGTGCGACGACTGCAGGACGTGGCAAACAGAGCTTCCCAGAGCACCGGTAGATGGCTCTAGACTCACAGTAGCCCGAGCATCCCGATCCTTCGCTGAAGCCACAACCGGATGAGCAAAAGCTGCAGTATTACAGAGCCGCATTAATATGAGCTAGGAGCGCAGCGCATGAATCTGCCAATGTACTCTGTATCTGTACATGTACAAAGGATCGCAAAGTCAAATCTCCAAATCTCAATCTTGTGGAGCCCAATCGGCAGCTTATGCGCCCGCGCTAGCCTGCTCTGGGGCATACTTTGGCCATCCAAGTACCTGTGGCCGCTGTGTACCTGGCGTCGGGTCAATTTAAGTGGCTCTCAGCCTTTTCCGGAACCCCAGCTTTTGGGAACAGAGGCATCAGGTACCGGCGTGAAAAGTTGCGTATAATCTTACTTTTAATATAGTGCTGTTAGGTGGTGACATTCTTAATCTTACAACCTCATGACTGCTACAAGATGATGAGATGCTCAGAGTGAAAAGTGACAGTACTTTGATGACCTTCGCCCCCCTTTTTTCTCTTCTTGAATGTAGTGCAGGCGAAATGAAATCCTTCTGCTTCAATAGCGTAGTGCACGCCCATATAACATCGAATATACCAGGCAGCCCAGCCAACGAGAAGAGCCGTGCAGTGGGCTGAAAACCTGGATGATTCAGCCTGGTTTGTGTTTGTTTCTTCTATTTGCTTCTTATTGTAGGGGGGAGGGCTTGGCTTGGCTGCCTTGCGCAGGTACTTGCAAACACGTACAGTAAACAATTGAGAGCAATCAAACGGGTAGCTGCAGTGAAGTGAAACGGAACTGAGAGAGAGAAAAGCTCTTTTAGGGGGGCGGATTGAAGGGTGAAAAAAAAAAATCTGGACGGCATTGCCACTTTGCACTCAACAATAACAGCATCAATAATTTTTTTTTCCATTCTTCTTCTTCCCAGCTTTTCTCTCTTGGCAACAATACCAAAACAAGTCAATCGCAAAAATAAATTACTTCATTCTTTTTTTTTTTTTTAAACCAACGAGAATTCTTGCCTCTTCCCACCTCTGTCAAGGCACCAGCGAAAAAAAAATTAAAACTATTTTCAGCCACCACTACCACCACAGCAACGCAGAAAAAAAAAAGGTTCGATTAAAGGACATCACAGATGGCGGGTAAGATGACTTCATCTGTTGGGCCTGATATCCGGGACTTTGTTCAGCGGTTCCATGCGTTACAGCTGCATAGGGATTCCATGGATAATTTATTCAAGGTGGGTTATTTTTATTTTTTTTTCTTCTCTGGTGTATCTATGATGGCCCCTTTGACAGCGGCTGCCATGGTCACCACTAGGACTGCTTTAGACTGTGGGTTAAAGAGCCATGGCCTGAGCTTCATTCTTCACCTTTGCTCATCCCGCTCATTTTTCGTACATCTTCTTCCTGCTATGAGGTCATCATACTTATTTTCCGATGTTATGTGTGCCTTTAGGATCTCGTGATACACTGCAACCAAGTCGAAAATGAACTCCGCCATGAAAGCCAGCGGCTGGTCAACGCCCAGATTGATCTTGCAGATGCAGCCAACACCAGAAGAGAGCTGCAGCAACGCATCAAGCTCTACGAAGCACGCGAGGAAAGAGAAAAAGACAAGGCGAACAAGGAAGTGGATAAGTTAAAGGTATATACTTTAACGCCTTCACGCTCAACCCCTTTTGTCAGGTGAAGATTTTGGCGTTAACAATTTATAGAATCATAATCCGTATGTCATGGTATTAATAGATGGCGATGGCCTCATGGTATGTTGCCCTCAATCCTTGCCTCCAAAAGCTGCAGCCCTAGGCTCACACTTGGCAGTTCCGAGACACGTGGATTAAGCAAGGTCTCGAAGGCGGTAAAAAGGTCGCCTACGCCTTGCGATCCGCCATAGCAGAAAGGTTCGGTGAGGAGGCCGAAGACTTGGAGATTGTGGCCAAAGTCGTGGCGAACCTTGCGGGTCTGGGCAAGGCGATGCAGCGAGATGGCTGCATAGATAACCCGGGTGTCTTGAAAGATTTCACGCTCGGCTTCACTCAGGCCAAGGCCACTTTCGACTACATTGATGTTGGCTACGGAAAAGAAAGAGCCGATTCCAAAATTAAAGGTATTGTAAAGTTCATTTCTACTGACACACCCTCTCTCTATCTCATATTCGAGGCTGACTTTATTTTGCGAAATAGAAACGACTAGATGGCATCTGCGAAATCACAACTGTAGGCACATTATGCTCGGGATTTCACATGATGCCGGCTATGCTCCTTTCTTAGACGAAACTCTGCAGAACGAGGCTACCCGACAGAGGATCAGCATCATAGAAGGCGTCACGACTGTGTCTGATCTTGTTGCAACTAATATCAAGATAGCGAAACTTGGGGACGGCCTCTTCCGAGACGACAAGCTTTCCGATAAATTCCCTTCTTTGTCTCAGGCAGCCTCAGCATCCGGCCAATCAACCAGTTCGGCTTTTCCAACTCAGACCATTGCGTCTCGAACAGCAAGCCCGGCAATCAGTGCCGGCTCTAGCCAGACTCGCACTCCGACCTTGTCTTATGCCGGTATCGTATCAAGCGCCAGTCCACCTCCGCAAATCACTCTTCCTTTAACACGAAAGCCTATACAATCGGGGACCTGGCGGGATAAATCCCAGCAGCGTGCTCAGTCAGAGTCACACTACCAACTGATTCCGGCAAGCACGCCTGACGATTGGAATCCTGGCGCTCGCGGCTTTGACGAGCCCATCAAAGTCAATCTCCAGGTGTTGGAAACTATTAAAAAGCGAAAAGACGGTGACAAGTTATGCAATAATCATTACCTTCGAGGGCCCTGCGCCAAGAAAGACGTTTGCCCGTTCGCTCATGATTACAAGATCAATGACGACGAAATGAAAGCGGTCGCCGTAATGGCCCGCCAGAATCCATGCTCTTCTGGTCAGTATTGTGAGTTGGACGATTGTATATATGGTCACCACGTAAGTATTTATTCTTTCCTGGCAGTCAGAGAAGCACATGACATACTCACGCTCAGTTTGACAGTGTCCCAGCATTAGAGATGGCGTTTGTGTCCACCCCTTTTGCAAGTTTTCGGAGGACGCTCATCCTCCCGGAACAAAGTTCAAAAATGCCTTCATCCACGCCAACTAACGCGATAAGATGAATGAATGGACGCCATATGACCTAGATGTTAACTACACCAGACTAATAGAAGACTCGAGGCAACATGAGCTCTTTTGAAGATACCTACCTTGATTACAGACGGCACGGAGTACAAAGGGATCTTTTTTTTTCTTCGCATAGCATGGCATTGATGCTTTTTGGGCACTCATATTGGCTTAGCTACTGATTATAGAGCTACTATAATAGAATGAATAATTGATGCATTTGAGTATGACTGCTCTCCATATGTCAGTCAATATTGGTGAAATCCAACGCTGCATATTCAATATACCTATGGAGAACTTGGTGCCTCACCCAATACAGACAAGTAATCCAAGTACCAACCAAGTAGCCCAGGATTTGCACAGGCGACTCTTCAACCCCACCATTCACTAAAGCGCAATTGACCCCACCATTGAACTGGCAACTTGTACTATCAAAATTCCCCATCATCAACCCTTTGCTTCAACTTCCCACCAACAGCCTCGTTCAGCCCTCTGCCTCTTCCTTTTCTTCGCTTCACTCCTTATTCCCATTCCTCCTCTTTCTCCCCCTCCATTTGATTCTTCCTCCCCTCCTCTTCCGATAGGCTCAATTCCACTTCCTATTCCAGCCACAATGTCCCACCCACGGGTCGAAGAAGTCTCGGACAGCGACCCCGACATCATCTCCGACCCCGAAGAAGTCGACATTGACGACTTTGCGGAATCAGACATCATCCGCGCCCGTGTTCCCGCCTCGCAGAAGCGCGTGCCTGACTCCTCAGACGACGAAGATGACAGCGCCAATGCGGCAATCAGAGCTGCCTCCGCGGCCGATGCTCGCGCGAGCATCTTGAATCCTCTGTCCGGCCCCGGCACCTCAAACCTACCGACCACGGCGGATCGCTCCGCATACAACGACTTCCAGTGCCTCTACCCCGTCTACTTTGACGCCTCGCGGTCCCGCGCCGAGGGCCGCCGCGTCAGCGCCGCCCTCGCCGTCAAGAACCCGCTCGCTCGCGAAATCGCAAACGCCTGCTCGCGCCTCCGCCTCCAGACGCTGCTCGAATCGGAGAAGACCCATCCCAAGGACTGGGCGAACCCGGGCCGCGTCAAAGTCTCCCTCAAGAGGCACGGCGCCTCCGCCGGCATCACCAACAAGCACCACCTGTACGTCCTCGTGGCGCGGCACCTGCGCGAGAACCCCACGACGGAGAACTCCCCCGGCTTGAGGCTGCGTTTTGGCGGGCAGATACAGCCTCCGGAGGGCAAGCCCTATCCCCGACCTGCCGTGCCGCGGGGCTGGAAGATGGGCGAGTATCTTCCTTATTTGAGCGCCGCCATGACGGGTGGAGGCGTCTCGGAGAATCTATTCAAGGACATGATGAAGGAGATGCAGGGAGGAGCTGATCCCATGGCCGCTCTGATGGCGAGCCAGGCGGGCGGCGGCGGCTTGAGCGGCGCAGAGGAGAGCACGAAGAAGAAGAAGAAAGATAAAAAGGGCAAGGCGAAGGCTTAATGATGACGTCTGCTGTTGATGGTGAAGAACGATGAAGGCAATCAATATCCTGAGTTTGGGGGCAGGGAAGGGGGGGGGACAGCTTTGTAAATTTTTAGGGGGGGTCTGGTCTGTGATGAGGGCGATTATACGACTTTCAATTAATGACTTCAGTGAAGAACTGAACGGTTCATAATGCAAACAATG
>PXNZ01000744.1:0-40401 GCA_003012085.1 Trichoderma brevicompactum
CTTTTGATATTACCAGTATTACCGATTCTTACACGTCAAATGTGTGAGATGAGCCAACATGTCGTTGCACATGTCAAGGCATTGGTGTAAAGTACGACGAAGGGGGGGGAAATTGGGTGGGATTATTTGCATACACCATCACGTTGACGCATGTTGTAAGAGGTGCGTTGTCTGACTATTACTTGGCGCTACATCTATATACATGTCTCTCTATCTACAGTATGTAATGTGAAAAAAAAAGAGCAAAAGCCAGTAATGTGCTTACATGTGGTTTGCGGGCTACGTGGCGGGCTGGTTGATTGATCTGCGAGCGAAGTCGGCCCTCTGATAACCTAGAGACATGTGTTTGGCGTCAATACGACGGCGGCTCAGTCCTCCTCCTCCTTCTTGACCTTGACCTCCTCCTTGACGACGGCCTCAATCTTGACAATTGCGCCGCCATCCTCTCCGTCTTCCTGCTTCTCGACCTTGATCACCTCCTCCTTGACAGCCTCCTCCTTGATCCTCCTACCCTCCAGGACCTTCTTTCTCTCGGCCGCCTTGCAAAGCCCCTGCAGCCCCAAATCGCAGTTGCCGCACCGCCGTCCCACCGGAAGACAGACGCTCTGCCCCAGTCCCACGAGCAGGCTGTTGATCTCGCGCCAGCGGTCGTGGGGCAGCCACGACTGCAGCGCCAGCCGCGTCTCCTCGGGGTTCTTGGTCTTGTTCCACCCCCACATATTCGTGATGCGGTGGACATGCACGTCGACGCCGATGCCCTCGGTGCGGTTCCAGGCAACGGACATGCAGAGATAGGCCATCTTGGGCCCCACGCCGGGGAGAGACGTGAGTCCTTCTACTGTGTCGGGGATATCGCCGTCCCATTCGTCGCGGAGGATCTCTGCCGCCTTTTTGATGTACCTGCGTAAGAAAAAGAACCGGATGGTTAGTATCCTCATGTAAGCGGGGGAGCGGGAGCAAGGGAGGCGTAGAACAAACTTGGTCTTGTTATTATGAAATCCCACCGCCCAAATCATCTGGTTCAGCAGATTCGGGTCCACGGCCAGCACGTTGTCCAGATTCAAGCCCACCGGGGCTCCGGGCTTGTACGCCGGCAGTTCCGTCTGCAGCTTCCTCATCACCACCGCCGTGACCGTGTCCTTTGTCTGGCTGGACAGCATCAGCGCTATCAGCGAGTGCAGCCTTTGGTCCTTGGGCGAGGCATTGCGATCCGCCAGCCGCTCGCAGCCCATGGTGTCTACCGCGGCCCCGTAGGCGACGCCGCCCGGCGCGCGCATCTTCCTCACGACGTTGTACATCTCTTCCCAGTCAGATGGGGGCGAGACGGTCGATTCGCCGGTTACCGGGTCGGCGACCTTGCGCGCGGGCTTGCGAGCACGAACAGGGGCACGGCGTGTCCTTTTCGAGGGGGCTGCAGCTATGGCGTCGAGGAGCTTGTCGTCTTCATCCTCGTCGGACTCGGGCTTGACCAATTCGGCTGAAAAAGAGGCATCGGAGCCTCTCCTCCGCTTCTTTGGCGGCGGGCTGATGCTGTCCTCGATATCCGGAGTCTGCGAGGCGCCGCCAGGCTTGCCATTCACGCTCGAAGAGGCGGCGTTATGGGCGAACCGGGCAAGGGAGGATCGCGTCGTGCGCCGCGGTGGCGAAGCAGAGCCGGCGGCTCGCTTCAAGAGCTTGGCTGTGTCTTTTGATATTCGTGATGTGCGCATTGTAAGAGTAAAAAAAAAAATGATCCAGTCAATCACTTGATTGCCATGGTGTGGAAGATCGGTGTCGTGAATCGCCGTGCGTTAAGGGGGTTGGGGGAAAACCGGCAGAAGTCGTGGGCTGATTCGAGAAAAAACGTGAGGATCCGAAAGTTCGGAAATCCGGGGGAGCTGCAGCATGACGGGGCCGCTATTGTGACGCTTGCATGCTACCTTGTTTGGCGTTTGCCTCTAATGAGGGAATATGCATATTGGTACCAGGTTTGCCATTCGATGCCCCCAAAAAATACAAGATGTATGATATAGTTGGGAGCTGTGCATTTTATTTCCATTATTGGCTATGCATTGTATTTCTCGATAAGGTATAGGGTAGTATGGGCTGAAGATTGGTCCCAGCATGAGATGCAAAATCATGCCTCGGGATGCAAAGTGTTTTCTTCAGAATATATCTGACCTATCAATTGAATGGTCCTTGTTTCTCGTAATGGTAATTCATATATTGGGTAGGTTATTTATATTTGATATTTATAAGCGGACGCTCTGTATGAGATGGCACTTTTGGCGTTTTGAAAGGTCTTACATGCTTTAATAGTGCAACCCACTGATCAGATGTTCTAGCTTTATAACTTTATGGAACGCAGAGCTACGCTGTGACATCACGCTGCTCCGTGTCTCAGAAACATATCCTCTCTTAGGTACTTATGAAATACATGCTCTTGTTCAATCCTCCAGTTGATGACGGAATTGTTCCGCCGACCGCATTTTCAGCTGCATTTTACATCGCGAGCGTCCACAGCAATCGCTATTTTGGCCCTGTAGCCTCGAGCCTCGGCTGGCGGGTTGGCGCAAGTCTCCACACCACCTTATTTCGAGGAGAGGGAGCGGTATCGACCCGCTCACGACGGCTCAGCCCATGGCCTGACAAACTTGCATCTTACAAAGAGTGACACTCCATGTAAGCTGGGGGAGAATCTTAATCTCTGGCGCCAAAAAATTCACTCTGGGCCGTGCCTTGTACCTTCAGCTGCCCTACGGCTATATCAGCTGCCGTCCACCCCCCCCTTGTCTGGTCCGCCGGGCAACTCCTCATTCTGACGTCTCGTCTGCAAAAACGCGACAAGGCGCGAACAGCCAGCTCGATAGTAGTATTAGCATCTGCGCCTGCTCTGCATCGCCATCATGGAGCCCTCGGGGGCGAACAAGGGTTTCTTCCAGCCTGCCCCGATTTTGCCGAACCAGTTCTATGACGACGTCTCCTTTCGCAGATGTTTCAATTGTGAGTGAAGTAAACAAAGGACAACAAACAGCAGCCTGGTCGCTGTGCCAAGCAAATCCACCGCAAACGCTCATTTTCTGCGCTTCAAATTGGATCGCTGACATAAACTGCGCAGTATTCCTCCCGTTTAGCGTGATTACTGAAGTTGAGGCCGAGGTTGCAGCCTTGGGGAGGGACGTCCTCTCGGACGAGGTCTTCGCCTGGATCACGGATGCTGAACACAACAAGCCCTATATCAAAGGCAGCGGCCGAGATGCTTTTGGTAGGCTGCATGGTGAGCTGGTGACTGGCGAGGGATGGCGCGAGCTGCAGAAGTTTGGTCTGTCTAGGGGGTAAGTCGACTCGTCCATGTTCATGTTTTCTCGTGTGCAATCTTGTGTATCTCCAACCGCTGACCACTATCGCGCAAACGATTAGCATCGTTGCTACCGGCTATGATACACCTTATGGCGCCTTTTCTCGTCCTCTTCAGTATTTGCGTCTGCATCTCTGGGAAGCCTCATCCGCCAACGTTACCTGCCCCTCGGCAATGCAGGATGGCGCGGCTGCTCTTCTGAGGAGGCACCTGGCGTCCAGGCGCCTCAATGAGGCAGAGCGCAAAGTCTTTGAGGACGCCTACCGCCGTCTCATTTCACGCGATCCAAGTGTGGCCTGGACCAGCGGACAGTGGATGACGGAGCGCTCGGGAGGCAGCGACGTATCTCAAACTGAGACCATTGCTCTCTATCAGCCCGAAGAAGTGGACGGTGTGCTTGCATCAAAAGAGGGCAAGATACCCCTCGGACCGTGGAGCATTCATGGATTCAAGTGGTTTTCATCTGCTACGGACTCGAACATGACCATTCTGCTCGCCCGCACCTCTCAAGGCGGGCTCAGCACCTTCTTGGCGCCCATGCGGCGACACGACCCCGAGGCCAAAACCATGACTGGGCATCCCAAATCTGATGGAACTCGGCTTAACGGCGTCTGGATCCAGCGGCTCAAGAACAAGCTCGGCACCCAGTCACTTCCAACTGCTGAGCTTGTGCTTGAAGATATGCGCGGCTGGAAGATTGGCGAAGAGGGCAGGGGCATCCAAGAGATTAGCACAATCTTGACTCTCACCAGAATACACAACGTCGTCACGGCCTGTGGATATGTTGGTCGAGGGTTGGGTATTTCAAGGGCATATGCGCGTCGACGAGAAGTCGGGGCCGGCCGTGGTGCTCGGATGAAGCTGACTGAGAGCACGTTGCATATGCGCACCCTGGCTAATTTGACAGCCGAATATCACGGACTGATGCTTCTGAGCAACTACTGCGGCTATCTCCTAGGCCTTTCTGAACATGAGGCGACACCACCAACGGCAGCTCTCGCAGCTCTCACACCGGCACCTCAGTTTATCGACCCGCTCCTGCGCATCATCGTACAGCTTGCCAAGGCCTATGTGTGCAAGGCCGCCGTCCCGCTGCTCTATTCATGCATGGAATCACTCGGCGGCGTAGGTTATCTTGTCAACGAAGAACAAGAATACCTCAACGTGGCACGCCTCTATCGCGACTGCTGTGTGTTGCCCATCTGGGAGGGAACAACTGACGTCTTGTGCACGGACATGATCCGCGCGCTCAAACACCCTAAATCAGGGGGTCAATCGCTGGATGCGCTGGAGAACTTCATCAAGACTTCTTTTGCATTCAACGGTGAGGCTATCAACAAGCCCCCTGAATGGGATCCCGTAGCTAAGTGGACTGCTATGCGGACATATATCGAAGAAACGAAGCAGGGGGACCTGGTTGGTGAGGGTAGAGAGATCCTTTGGGATGTGGCTGAGCTCCTCATCTCCTTACTGCTCTTCGTCGATGCTAGCACCGATGCCAACGAAGCCGTAAAGGAGATTTTCCGTCGGTTTGTCTATGACAAGTTTTCGACAGAGAAGCGCAAGAGAAGCACTACGGTTGAGGAGTTGAAGAAGGACCTGGCCATTGTGTATGGCGTCGAGGAAGCAGAGGCCCTGAACAGGGAGATTGTTTCGAAATTGTAAACCGAATTGCCTCATCTGTCGAGATGCTTTTATTTTTCTTCATTGTGTTTTTAGGACTTTGGTATGGGAAGGGAAGGCAAGTAGCGATTGGGTCAGAACATTGCATTGCTTTGGCGGTAAATACGTGCTTTAATTTATATCTAGGGCTACTATACTGAGAAAGATTGGAGTGGCCGGCACTCGGTAGCTGCATAATATATACATGAAAGAGGTTGACAAAAAAAAAAGAAACCCAATCTCTGCATCTCTGGGACTGACTATATGATGGCAAAGAGATTTTGTCCTTGCTCTGAAGTCGACATCACCCTGGTAGAAGGAGAAACATAACCTGTTGAAATCGCCATGCGGTCCTGACTGAAGTCTAAGCCGTGTAACTGGAACATGTTCCCTTGAGACCTGTTGCCTTCAACTGGATATTTCTACATCCAGCCGTCGTTGCACCAGACGAGATGATTTCACCTCCGCCTTGGTGGTTAGGACACGCCTGGTAGGTCGGAGAGCTATTATGCGATAGTAAAAGATTGCTACCACCCAGCGTCCAAGTGTCATCACCAGGAGTAGGATCAAGACACTGGAAGTGTCCATCCCAGGTAATTATGCAAGCATTGTTGAAGTCATCCCAAAGGATGGGCCGAGAGATGGCGGTGTTGAAGCAGTACCAGCCCTTTGGTTGGCTTGCGTCAAAGTAGAGGAAGCCGTATTCCTTGTTCTGCTGGACCGTCTTGCCAGTGGAAGGATCGGTGAGGCTGAAGCAGCAGTAGCCGGCTGGGACGTCGTAAGCCCGGGGGATGACGGCGGCGGAAGATAGTGAGGAGAGGAGGAGGAGAACTAGCTTGGAGGCGAGCATTGTGTAGCTTGGTTTTGTGATGGCACGGCTTTATAAGAGGGGGTGGTTCTGGACTGGAAATATGATGAATTTATGGTATAAAGCTGAGGTGAGATGTTGGGTAAATGTTTCACAGAATGAGAGGCTTCACTGAGTTGCTTCTGGCTGGCAACTCGATAGATTACACGCAGGAGAAGGAGAGCATTTATACTTGAATCACAGCGACGCCAGCCTCGAGTCTGGAGCAAGCCATCGTGGACTCGGACCAACGCTAAATCACACCCGGTGAAAAAGGGCATTCATTGTGAAAGGGTTTGCTCACCTCGTCACGTTGGTTGGGCGAAGGAAGTCAGGGAAATCTGCAAGCTAAAGACCAACATCACCGCCGTTGCCCCATGGGCCATCACAGTGCATCGCACATCCCGAGACATTTGAATGGCAGTTCGCGAAAAGCTCCACCAGCCTGCCCATGGATGGTTTGAAAACAAAGAGGCTGTAAGCGCCCTGTCAGCCATGGGGTCGCTGTGATATCCCCCGATGCATGGAGTTGGGATCCGTGCTGGTGACGGCGCCGGGCGAATCAGCGTCGAGAGGACGTCTAGCTCGAGCTGGTAGTGCGTTGCCCCTTTTAGGCGCAACGTGCCGATCACAGGCTGCCAAGGACGATGACTGGCCAGGATGGGAGTTTGATCAATTTTGCTCTGGATGGATTTTGAGGGGAAAAGATGCGTCTGGGGTCTGCTAATGGCTGCTTATTTCGCCCCATGGTGCAGGGGTTTAGGTGTGATTAAATGAGATGGCGGGCAGAGACATGAGCCTCACGTTTTTTTTTTTTCAAGACCACGCGGCGAGTGATGGAATCAAGCAATCGATGCTACAGTCCCCATGATTGGTTTGAGCATAAATTTAAGAGAATTGACCAAACAGATGGCTGAATTTTCTTTTTAACCGATAATTTCATGGTTTCTTCCGCACCCAAGGTATATATGGACTGCTACTCCGCACATACAGGTCAATGGGGTGATATTTTCTTATTGCTTGTAGATACATGTAGCTCGCACGGGGTCACAGCACTTCGTGTGGGGTTGTGAGACATTCATTTTGTTTTGACTCGACGTATTTATAGAGAGAAAATCCAGATGCGACATCTAATCTTCTTTTTGCATCTTCAGGAGAGATGATGTGCAGAGTAAAATCTGGCATGCTGCCTTAGTAGCAAAGACGGCAAGTTTTCTTGTCTAAATTTGGGTTAACATCTTCAGCCACATGCGAGTCTAACCGTGAATATCCTAACAAAAAAAAGGTTCTACGGGCGCACCGCAGAAAAAAACGGCAAAAACGTTGTGTGCACGTTTTCACCCTGCGGCTGGTTTTTAATTGATGGGACATCCACCTCAACACAAATTAAATTAAACACGCGACAAAGTTCCCACCGACCGCCTCGGCCGTGACTCACGTCTGCCTGGCCTCAATTATCCTCCTCCCACGGCTCCGGCCGACACGCCGGAGCTAAACAGCTCCCCGGAATTCTGGCGACCTCGGCGCCGAGTTTTTCTTCATAAGGCTGCCAACAGCCGGACGGCTACGACTCCGCATTTCTGGGGCAGACCGCTTTCTACTTTGTACTCTTTTATCCTCCCAAAGCCTTCGCGGAACAGCAGGAAAAAAACGGACCTGAAAAAATGCCCATTCCCGATGACCTCTGGGAGGAGCTCTCCCAAGAGCTTCCCTCCGCGTCTGATCCCTTTCTGCAGCAGTATCTGGCTGGCCGCGAGAGCCTCATCAGCAAGGAGAAGGAAACGAGGTCAGATGCGTCCTTTCGCAAGGCCCTGACGCCCATTGCCAGGCGCGCCTGCGCCATTGTCGACCGCATCCGCGCCCATGAGCAGGCCACCGTCTGGACGCCCAAGGTCGAGGAGCAGCTGGCCCAGGAGACGAAGCAGAGCATCTTCCCCGGCATGATGTTCATGATGGCCAAGGACCGCATGGAGCAGACCAACCTGTGGAAGATTGTGCGCCGCATGCCCAAGGGCTGCCTGCTGCACGCCCACATGGACGCAATGGTTGATTTTGACTTTATTCTCGACCAGCTTCTCAAGACGCCGGGGATGCACATGTCAAGTGACGTTGCTCTGAAATCCCACGAGGCGAGGGAGAATGCCATCCTGCGGTTCCGCTTCCGGGCCAAGGAGAGGGTAGACGGATCCATATGGGACCAAGGATACGAGTCGGGCTCCTTTCTCCTGCTCACCAAGGTGGCTGATGAATTCCCAGAGGGAGGCCGAGCCGGGTTTCTAAAATGGCTCAAGAGCCGGTGTACGCTTTCACTCGTCGACAGCCATGAGCAGCACCACGGCATCGATGCCATCTGGGAGAAGTTTGCCAAGTGCTTCGTCGTCGTCGCAACCATGATACACTACGAGCCCATGTTCCGCGCCTTTCTGCGTCGTCTGATGACGCTTCTGAAAGCCGACGGGGTCAACTGGGCTGAGCTTCGGTATGAATGTCATGTGTTTCCTGTTCCCATCCCCCCCCTTGTCTTCCTCATATGATCCTATGATCCTATGGACTAATGAAAAGGTTACGAAGTTTCACATGGCCACTAGACTACTGCCGTGACCGTAGGGAGGAGCCGGAAACAGACTACAGCCACATGTGCCAGGTCGTCCTTGAGGAGGTCGCCAAGTTCAAGGCCTCGGAGGAAGGCAAGGGCTTCTGGGGCCTCACGCTCATCTGGACGACGCTCCGGAGTTCCGACACGCGACGCATAATCGAGAATATGGACCACTGCATCACAACCAAGATGGAGTTCCCCAATCTCATAGCAGGATACGACCTCGTGGGACCCGAGGATCTCGGCAAGCCGCTGGCCGACCTGCTGCCCGAGCTGTTCTGGTTCCGAAAGCAGTGCGCGCAGGAGGGCGTCAACCTGCCCTTTTACTTCCACGCCGGTGAGACGCTTGGCGACGGCTCCAGCACGGATTCCAACCTGTTTGACGCCATATTGCTCGGCACTCGCCGCATCGGTCACGGCTTCAGTCTATACAAGCACCCTCTCCTCATAGACATGGTCAAGGACAAGCGGATCCTGATCGAGTCGTGCCCCATCTCAAACGAGGTCCTCCGTCTCTGTGGATCCATCACAGCCCACCCCTTGCCCGCTCTCCTTGCGCGCGGCGTCCCGTGCAGCCTCTGCAACGACGACCCGGCGATGCTCGGGCAAAACACGGCGGGCATGTCCCATGACTTTTGGCAGACTCTCCAGGGCTGGGACAACTTGGGCTTGGCGGGGCTGGGGAGCCTGGCGGAGAACAGCATCCGGTGGTCGACTTTTGAGGACCAGAACCAGGAGGAGTGGATAAAGGGCATCAAGGAGGCCAGCCTTGGGAGCGGCGTCAAGGCCGAGCGGCTGAAGGAGTGGCAGGTGGAGTGGGAGAAGTTTTGTCTCTGGATAGTGACAGAGTTTGGCGACGAGTTTGACCCCGAGGCAGATGCATAGCAGCATTTAATCTACCTTATTATATCCATACAAATATTTCTCTACTATGACAACTTTTTTCAAACTCGAGCCTGTGAAATTTTGTTGTTTTTTTGTCTGTTGTGCCTAATGCCTCGGGGATGATGGCGCGATCAACAGCTGATCCGTATATAAGATACCTACCACCTAGTAGTATTTTCTCCGTAGGTACTTTGGCTTGGCCAGCACACGCACATGCAACTCCTCATGCTCTGCATCCATAAATCTCTTAGGCACCACGTAGCATCATCTTCCCGACATGCCAAGTACTGACCACATACGAAAATCTCCGCAAAAAAACATCCCGACAACCGCCGCCGCCGCCATCGAAGCGCCCTCGTCAAGGCCACTCCCGCAGCATCGCTGGCCAAGGCGCTGTGGGGATTTGCGCCAACTACGGCAGCTGGAAGTGCTACCTGGTAGTACCACTAGGTACCTTCTACAGGCTGGTGGGTATAGCAGGCTTATAGGCGCCTAGCACCTGAGAAAAATAAGGGGGTAATGCACAAGCACTAAAGCAGCGCCCACGGTAAGGGTCGATATACCGCCACCTACGGCAGGTACAGGCGAGGGACCTTGCCTATTGCTCCATCCGGCTTTTGGTGCTAACCCGTTTATCAGCCCAGGGCCTTTTCAGCTCCTCGTCAGCCGCCCTCTTTGCAAACCTCCCTCTCTCTCTCTGGACAAAATCCTCCCGCAGACAAACACGAACCGCTTCTATCACAACTCATATGTGCTCCGAGACACAATGTGAGACCGTGTCGCTTCAAGCCCTTTGTGGCTTGCGCGGACTTTGGTCGCGACCCAATGGCTTACTGCCAGCATGCAACTCACCTTGGCAGGTCCAGAGCAGTCGACTAATAGCATCCCGCGAGTGCTTACGACCAGCCCTGCTGGAATGGTTGCGAGTCTGAGACATCGGGACGACAGACGAATCAAACGGATAATTTGCCTTCCCTACGCGGCCTTGCTCGGCCGCTCGGCCGCCTACGAGCTGTGGCTGCAGTGCGGAAATTGACGTTGGGTATCATGCTATTTCCATTCATTCCCATATTGCTGCTGCTACTGCTACTGCTATTGCTATTGCTACTCCCCCCTCGTGTGATGGCAGAGGCTCGTATCTATCTGTTACAGGCCACTGCGAGCAAGTGCTCGACGACGCAGATATCGACGCTTTATATCACTCCAGCTCATTGGCCCAATGTCCAGTTTATAACAAATGGCCGATTTTGTTGTTTTTCCCTCAAGGGTTGCCAAAGGAAGCAAACCCGACACAACGCCCGCTCCAGCCCATGACATGTTAGTGCCAAGAAAAAAAAAGAAAAGAAACAAAAAAAAAAGGAAAAAAAGGGAACAAGGGGGGGGAAACTCCGTGCCGTGGTTATCCGTTAGAATGTTTGATTCCATATGCTCGCCAACCAGGCGCTGAATGTCACTGGCTGGACGTTGACGCTACTGCTCCGGTTGACGGCCTCGTTCAGCGTCGCCTGCGAAAAATCGTACCGCCCGTTGGCCGTCGCGAGGAGTCTTTGGTAGTATGCCACCTTGTCATATTCGCAAAGCTGAGCATAATAGTTGAGGCAGGTTTCCAACTCTGCCGTCTGCTGTACATGCCGTGTAAACACCGCTGACGACATCTTTGTTAGCTTTCTTTGTGTCACCTGCCAGGTTTTTTTTGTGTGTGTTGGCATGGGTATCCCAGGAAGCCTGAGATTTGGGCGGCAAAAGGGCCCAACTAACCATTGGAAGCAGTGCTGCATGCATTGATGAGGTCTCGGACTGTCATTCGTTCCCCGCACATAGTAAACTCTTGGGGCCAATGTGATGGCCCTAGGTCGACGGCTGCCACGACGTATCGAACCACGTCGTACACCGACGTGAGGCAGACACGTACTGAATGTCCCTTGGAGTCCCGTTCTGTATACTCGGCTGTGGCCGTGCTAAAATTGACAAGGAATTCCCCAGCACCGCTAACACCAGAGCCGTGGCCAATGTTGAAACCATCGCCGAGGCCATAAGGGTGAAACCGCTCCATGAAGAGCCCGCATGAAAAAACGGTATATTTCATTCGTGATGATTCGGACCATTGCTTTAGCAAGGCGAGTGCCTGTGCTGACCCGCGGTCCAAGGGATCGTTCCGTGACTGCCGTCGGCTGAGGGATCCTTCGAATTCTGAGGGGACAAACATGCGGACGCGCCCGCGCCCCGAGGCATCGATAAGGTTTAGCTGTTCGGCGCCGGATATTGTTGAGATGACCAAATCGACCCCCTGGAGTGCGTAGCCAAGGCTGTTGTGGTCGTGGTAGTCTACGACATGGACTTGGACGTCGAATGCATCGAATTCGGATCTTGCCTGCGCCGCAGGGTTAACACGCAAAAGCTCTGAGCCTGATGGAAATGTGGCGTGGAAAACCCAACAGATGTTGATAGAACAACGACGTTGTAAGCATTCGCCGCCTGTGCTAGTTCCGTCGCCAGCAGGAACCCGAAGCCTCTTCCGCCGGCGACTGCAATCCGCATCATGATGGCACCGTTTCCGCGGCCAATTCAGGCCGCCGTCCTATGTGGGTTTCGCACTCTGGCCTAGACGTGAATGTGTAGTTTTTCTCAGTGTTCCCGACGGTCGTGGTCTTGGTTTTAATGCTGTCGCGAGATAGCGTGCGGTTCATGTGCGTATAAATACCAAACTGGGGCCTCAATTTTCCGCGACATTGACGTTACATTCGCCCATACACACTATGCTGCAATTGCCGTGCATATGCGACAGAGGGACGAATAGACAGACGTCTTGGCCTGCCGCGGGAAAAGGCCACATACATATGTGTGAGAACCACCCGAAATTGCCCAGATACGCCACACTATCCGACTTTTCTCTTACTGTAGTCACAAGAGAGACCCGATCAAGGGAGGGAGTGAGTGAGGGGGGGGAGGAAGAGCTGCCGTGGGCGAGCCTGGCTCTTTTTCTCTTTTGGGATACACTTCCATTTCACTTATGCCGCTGCGCGGAACCACGCTACGTGTGTGTGCCTAGGGCAGACAGAGAAGGCGGCGGCAGCCAGTACGAGACGGTTCCTTATTTCATGCATATGGCCCTTTCGGCCGGAAAGGCCCGAGTAGGCCCATCTCTTTTGTCTACCGGATGGTGGCCTGTGAAGCAGGTGATATCAGGGCACAACCTTTTGGCGCCTCGGTAGAGTGACAGATGGCGACGATGCAGCATCGCGGCGTTTTGTGGTGGGGGGGAGCCACGAACGAACTGATCCGCCCAAGGTGGAGCTTCTATGTATCTAGGGCCACTGATCGCCTCACCGATGAAAAGTGGGATACCGGGCGATCTCACGGAAAGGGATAAAGCGTTCAGACACATCTCAACGGCAGAAAGAAAACTAAAGACACTTTCGGCATAGAGTGCCGGAGTATTCACTTGTATCAGTCAAGAAAACCGGCCAGAAATGTCCATGGTATGGCAAGCACCGTGCCGCGAGCCTATTGGGTGAAAAAAAAAGTGGTTTGTGTAAAGGAAGCCATATCCATTCACTTGGTCAGCTGGCAGACAAGAGAGGCAAAAAAAGGTTGTCTATCATTTTATGCAACCGAAACTGTCTTAGGACTAGGTTTCTGGACTCACTGTGGAAACGGGCAAGGATCTGGAACACCTAGCAAAAAGGGGGGAAGTAGGCAGACGACGAAAAGCAAAGAAAGGAAAAAAAAAAAAAAAGGCAATGAAATGTGCGGCATTGATAAGCCGCAATATCACAAGATTCCGAGAGGCCGCGGGTTTGTCAAACCTTAGTGTCGAATTCGTCAATGCCCCCTATCAGAGACCGTGGTAGTGCTGCCTAGCTGCTGCTAGACAACTGCATCTAAAGTCGCCTTGACTGGCCAAAGTATGCAGAAGCGGAGGCGGCTTTCCTGGTAGTAGTATCTACCAAGGAAACGAAGCACAATTGTGAATTTAGCCGAGACAAGGAGGGGACCCCGTCGGTACAACAGTGAATATGCACGTGTTGTGATTCCGATCCCCCGACAATCACGGCCATTGGGCATTATCAGGATCCATTGTGTTTGAGAGTTGTATCATGTTCATAGATACGAGAGTTTATACGGCCGACGCGCATTTGGGCATGGAGTCGGCCGACAAACGCCGGAGCTACCATATACGAGGATATGCAGGCCGGTGGAACAAGGCGACGAAATGAGCTACTTTTTTTTTCTCTCTCGACAGCACACACAATAAATGTGCGCTAAAAAACCGTTCATCCTCCATTCGAACCCTCCCTTTCGAACCGTGTTGTCAAAAAGAGGAGCCAAACGGATGTTCTATGAAGCTCTGTGAAGCTCTGGATAACTAACTTACACGCCAACAACTTCTTGAATCGTGTAAGAAGAGTTCGCTGTGGGGCCAAACAAACATAGCGGCACGGATCTTTCCTTGGTGCTAGGCTAGGGCGAAGCGATGCCTCCCAGAGCATCGTGAATCGATCCCCGATCCCACACATCGCGCCCAGAGATCACGGCGGAGCCTTTTCCATAATCATGGTACGCCTTGTAATTGGCGAGAGAGTAGCATGCAAGGTCACAAAAGTTCTAGCACAGGCGGGCAAAGCATGCTGCCTACTGCAGCAGCTACGCCTTGAAGGATTTGGGGGCCAAGGATGCAACCACGGCGCATCGGAGATCGGCAGTCTGACTCGTAGGGCTGAGGCTGAAAAACACCATTTTACTGGCTAGTTTATACAGGTTTGTTGGCCGATGGACTGGAACTACTACCTAACAACATCAAGGAGGAATCTGCAACCTGACCGGGCTGATGTAACCTCTGTCGAGGGATGTTGCCAGATGCTTAGTCGGGGGTGGATCTCTCTGGACCTTGTCAAGTTGGCAATGGAAGCTATGCGATTCGTAATAGGTTGGCAATAAATAATATTGCTTACCAGCCAGTGTCACAGATCAGGTGCTCCTACGGATCCTTTTAATCCTCGGACCCGTCCTGCTCGAGGTAGTCATCCTCTCTGTAAGGCGTACTATTATTGACCCTATCTTTTCATCTATCTGTTCTGGTTTACATCTACTGGCATGGTGCGTAGAGTCCTATGCTTGCAGGGCAGTCTCTTCTCTGGTTGCCGCACTGCCTTTTCGCCAGTTCTCTGTGAAATCCACCCTTTTTCTTTCTTTACTTTCTAGGCCTGGCTTACCCCAGCCTCCGCCTCCGGGGGTGCATATAATGATGCGATCCCCTGCTTTCATGGCAGCAGTGTTTTTGGCTCCCAGGTTAATGTGCCGCTCCTCATACTCGATCTGTCCTGCATCCTCTTTCCCATGGAGTCTTTTGAGAGACTGCTCCCAAGTCGTCTTTTCCACATTCCTGACCCATAGATTCAATCCGCACTTGCCATCCTCGCCACCGTTGAGGCCATAGGGATGATAGACGCGCCTCTCGCTAAGGATGGACACTTGCAGGGGTATGCGGAACTCAATATCCCGGATGACACCATCGCCGCCGCGGTGCTGACCATTGCCCCCCGAGCCTTCGCGGATGGAAAATTCTCTCAGGATGACAGGATACCTTCGCTCGAAGATTTCCGAATCTGTAATTCTTGTGTTGGTCATGTGGACGTGTACACCACTCGTCCCAACCCAGTCCGGCCCGGCACCGCTTCCGCCAGCAATGGTCTCGTAGTAGCCGAAGCCCTTGACGGCTTCCTTGCCGGATTGGTTTCCACCAAAGCCAAATGTAAGGTTATTGCAGCAGCCCTGGCTGGCGGCGCAGGCTTGGAAGGCCTTGAAGACGACGTCGGTAATGCGCTGGCTGGTGAGAACATTGCCGCCCACGACGGCGGCGCCAGCAGAGGGCGAGAGTATGGACTTGGGCGGGATCTTGACGTGAATCGGCCTCAGGCAGCCTTGGTTCAGAGGAATGTCCTCCGAGATGAGGCAGCGCAGGCAGTAGATGATGGCGCTGTAAGTGATTGCCTCGGGGGCGTTGATGTTGCCGTACACTTCGGAGCCGGTGCCTTCAAAGTCAAACTCTGCTTCGCCGGCCTCTGGGTCGATGGTGACCTTGAGCTGGATGGGGGTTCCGTCGTCCATGTGGTCGACGGCGGAGAGCTCTTTGCCCTCGAACCGCTTGTAGACGTCCTTGAGGAGTCGGCGTACGCAGAGCTCGGCGTTCTTTTGAATATTCACCATGTAAAACTGGACAGTTTCTTCGCCGTATTCCTCGATGAGAGCCTCGATGAGAGATATTCCTTTGTTGTTCGCGGACACCTGGGCTTTCAAGTCGTTGATGTTATCGGCGAGGCATCGCGTGCCGCTGCATCCCGGATACTGGGCCGGCTCGTTGTAGAAGAGTTCAATGACGCGCTGCTCGTCAAACTTGCCGCCGCTGACGAGCTTCTCGCTGCGGATGGACGCCCCTTCTTGGAACAGCTCGCGCGAGTGCGGCGGCATGCTGCCGGCGCTGATTCCTCCAATGTCGGCATGATGGGCTCGAGATGCCGCGTAGAAGAGAATGTTTTCGCCTTTGGAGTCGAAAGCGGGCATCACGAGCGTCACGTCTGGAAGATGGGTGCCTCCGTATGAGGGGTGGTTTGAAATGATGACGTCTCCTTTCTGAAGCCGGCCCTTCCAGATCTCGGCCTGTCGACGCACCAGGTGGGACATTGATCCCAGGTGGACTGGAAGGTGGGGAGCGTTGGCGACCAGGTTGCCAGAGGCGTCGAAGATGGCGCAGGAAAAGTCGAGTCTTTCCTTGACGTTTGTGCTGACGCTCGTCTTCTGCAGGGCTCGACCCATTTGTTCAGCAATGGCCATGAATCTGTGGCCGAAGATGCTGAGCATGATGGGGTCGACTTCACGATCCACCTCAGAGGTGCTATGAGACCTATAGAAGGGGGAAAAAAAAGATTAGTTAACCTCATACGTCTTTGGTAGAGAGATATCTTGACGTACTCATCTTTAGTGCCTTGCTTTGCAATATCCAACACGACGTGTGTTCCTATAATGAGCGCCTTTGTCCTCGGAGTCACGACAATGGTTTGCGTGCCATCTGCTAGCATGGCTGGTCCGTCGACGACGTCACCCTCATTCAAGTCTTCGAGCTTATAGACAGGGGTCTTGGCCCTGCCGCCCTCAAAGTAGACATCCTGCTCGCTGTGCCGCTTCTTTGAGGGAGCCTCCTGTCGTTTAATTGATTTCAATTGCTGATCCACAGATTTTTCCTGGTGACGGAAGCTCTTCCCAATGCCACGAACTCTCACATCATCCACAATGATGTCTCGATCGTCTAGCGTGAAGCCGAATTCGTACCGGTGGTGCTTGACGAATGCTTTTCCAAACTCCCAGTCTTTGCCGTCAAAGCTCGCTTCTGCTTCTTCCTTGCTGGGCTTGACAATCATGAGCGCCGATTCCGTTCCGCGGTATCGAAGGTTGAGATACTCCTCAAACACAATTTCGTTTTCGTGGAACCCTTGGTCCTGCAGAGCGGCCCGTGACTTGTCCTTGAGCTTCTCCATCTTGGCCTTGAGTTCACCCACGACTTTGCCGTCATCTTTCCACACGGAAGAGTCTGGCTCTTGGCGCTCGTCCACGACGTCTGCGAGAGCCATGCCGTAGGCGGAAAGAACGGATGAATACCGGTGGACGAGGATCTGGCTGATGCCGAGGGACTCCGCGATGGCAACGGCATGCTGGCCGCCAGCGCCACCAAAGGTCGCCAATCGATGCTTGGAGGTGTCGTGGCCCTTTGCTTCGGTAATGGACCGGATGGGCCTTGTCATGGTTTCGTTTGCAACTGTCAGGAACCCAAATGCGACTTCGTCCACGGACAAATTCTTGCCCGTCTCCTGGTTGACCTGGTCTGTCAACTCCTGCAGCACTTTTTTGCTCGCCTCCAGATCCAGCCCCTCATCCTCCTTCTTGCCAAAGATTTTGGGGAAGAATTCGGGCAAGAGACGACCCAGATACAGGTTGGCGTCCGTGACAGTCGCGGGGCCACCTTTACGATAGCAAGCCGGTCCTGGGTGTGCACCGGCAGATTCCGGTCCCACGACGAACAGTCCGTTGCGGAAAAAGAGACGAGAACCTCCGCCGGCGGCAACGGTGTTGATGTCTAGCTGGGGAGATTGAATGGTGACGCCAGCAGTGGTCGTTTCGAAGACGTGCTCGTATCGACCCTCTCCATAACGAGACACGTCTGTGCTAGTACCTCCCTATTTCAGATCAGTTAGATAAAAACACAGGGCTAAACGTTGACTGAGGAGGAGGGGGGTGTTATTACCATGTCAAATCCAATAACGGGGACCTTGGTTTCCTCATCATAAGACGTGATGGCGTATCCAACTACGCCTCCTGCTGGGCCAGACAAGATGGCCTTGAGGCCAGTGAATTTGTCGACGTCAACGAGGCCACCATCGCTCTGCATAAACTCGCACCTAGCGCCCTTTGGTCCCTTTTCGTGCTTGACGCTCTGCGTGCCTAATCCTCCTTCAAAGCCTGCCTGGAAGCCATCTATATACTTCCTGATTGCCGGAGTCAGGTAGGCATCTGCGCAGACAGACGTTGCTCGCGGTACCAGTTTCACCATGGGCATCAGCTCGTGACTGAGTGAAATGTGCTGGAAGCCAATCTCCTTGGCAATCCTGCCTATCAGGGCTTCGTGATCAGGAAACGTATACCCATGCATAAGACAGACGGCTATGCTCCGAATTCCCGAATCGTACACCTTTTGCAGTTTTCCTCTAATGTCTTCGTGTTCAGGACGCCTCAGTATCCTGACCGTCTCACCCGATAGACCTCTGACAAGATCTTGGGCCAGGGCCTCCTTGGTGCCTACTTGAGCATCTGCTTCTGTTGTCTTCCTCTCCGGATCCTCGGCATAATCTTCCAGCGTGACACGCTCATCAATCTCCACGACTTGCTCGTATAAGACATCCGGCTTCCTAATGGCCAAGTCGAAAATCTTTGGCCGCGACTGGTTTCCAATGGTCAAGCAGTCCTTGAAGCCCTTGGTGACGACCATGACAATCTTCTCGCCCTTCCTCTCCAGCAGAGCATTCGTCGCCACCGTGGTGCCCATGCGGATGGAATCGATCTGAGAGGTGTCCAGGGGCTCGCCGCGGGGGATTTCCCGCTTGAGGAAATGGCTCATGATGCGCCGGATGCCCTCGAGGGGCGCATCTTTGTAGTTGGCGGGATCCTCAGAGAGGAGCTTGATGATGATCTCTTGGCCATTGTGCTCGCCAACGCAGTCTGTAAAAGTACCGCCTCGATCGATTGCTATGCGAATACCGCGCTCCTTGGAGGGATTTGTCATGGCGAAGGGCGGGAAGTGACAAGAGATGCAGATTTCACAAGAGGGAGGCCTCTCTCAATAGATGGCCATGAGCTTGATGAAGCAAAGACAGCGAGACCAGGTCGTCAAGTTTAATATTTAATATATATTTTTTTTTACATTAACCCAACTGCCAACTGCTTAGTGAGCACTTATCTCATGGGCTGCGAGGTCGGATTAATGATAGACTACATGATGCGATGATTGCCGCGCAGTCGAACGCTTCTATGGCGGGGTGTGGAGAGCTCTAGGTACTAAAAGTGGCGGGGTTCCACCCCCGTGCGCTGCCAAAGATATGAGCGACAGACAGCGTCATCCGCTGAGACTCTTGCAAGTAAACAGCGTCCAAGACAGGATGGCGAATCTTTGGTATTTGATAGGTGAATTTCGGTATCTGATTAGTGAATCCATGCGCTGCGCAAGAGCTTCTCCGTCCATGGGAGATAAAGGTAGGGGGCCGACCAATAAGGCTTCCTACGTACAACCATGGCTGCTCCTCCAGCACAACTCCAGCAATCAATTACACAGCGTCGCTCCGCAAAACGGAACTTTGGAACGAGAGTAGCCGGATCAGACAGGGCTCACAAGGCAAGATTCGGCGTTGTCGAATATCCAATCAGCTCAAGGCACTTTGGCCGAGTGGTCTAAGGCGCCGTGTTCAGGTCCTGTCCGAGTCAACACTCAGACGATCTATTCGCGGTCTAGAAATAGGNNTTTTTTTCCTTTTGTCTCCCCGTACTACTGTGGTGCGATGATACGTCGTTAGGATGATACACACAGTCTCGCACAGGCATGGGTATGTAGGTTTGTAATTAACAGTGGTGAAAATCCAGTAAACATTAGGCCAGCAATACGCTTCACCCTCTCCGTTTTCTTGGAGGCTCTTCACCAGGACCTTTGCCAGCTCGTCGTTTTCGAGGGCTAGACCGTATCTTTTCCTCTACCTGGACTGCGGCTCGTCGTTTAGGCCTCAGCTTTATAGGATCTGGAGCTTGTCGAGAAGTCGGAGGAGGTGAATCGTCTTCATAATCTGTCCCATCCGCATCATCCATGTCATCTCCATCCTCATCGCCACTGCTTCCGTCGGACATGCAAAAAACTTTTCCCGAGTCCTCATCGATGCTTTTAATGTCATCAAGAGGCGCAACTTCTTGTTTTTCGCCTGGCATTTTGTCGTTGCGACCTCCGCTACTCCTGTTCTCAACCACGCTATCCTCACTCTCTGATAATATGTGGTCCCCGTCATTCAGATGATAGGCCCAGGCATTAATCCCGTTCTGTGCATGATATTGCTTGAGCGTGTCTCTGAGACGGGTGGATACAGACAAGGCATGCTCTTGACAGTTCCGGAGCATAGTAATGCCCTGGAGAAACTCCGTGTAAGAGTAAATCAGATCCACCGAGAGAACCGGATACTGATGGTATATTACGTTGCCCTCGGCAGTAACGGAGGAATAGTGCGCGTAGAAGTGGATAGACATTCCATTCGCGATAAAGGTCATGACTTCTGCCGTCTCATCCAAATCTTGTGTTCTAGAGTGAGCGAGAGCTATGTTCCTCATGTAAACAAGCGCCGCGCCATGGCGCGCACTCCTTCCCTCTGCAGCTCCTGCTTCTCCGTCCGTGATTTCGCCAGCAATGTGCGGGAGAACGAGTGAGGTGTGTTCACGAGCAACACATACGGCCGCGCATAGGTAGTCGATATCTATGCCCTCGTAGCCCTCAAATCTAAATCCTTGAACGAAGCTAGGACAGGGCTTCTCAATTCCCAGGCTGAAGGGTGCATATTCGGGGAAGTCATCGAAGCGCTGACAGAACGTCCTGACATAATCGGGCTGGTCTGGAAACTCTTGGAACAGCGGCATCATTTCGAACATGAGGGCTTCTTTGGTTGTTCCCAAGTAAGAATGCATCATGTACGACTGCCATTTACTGGGCGTCCAGTCGGACACATCCCTCGCAGCCCTGAGTCTTGTTTGAAGCCACGCCAAGTTCTTTGGCTCTTTAGACAATACCGACGGGAGAACTCCATTTCGCAGCTGCACAATGGGATACTCATTAGGGTTGACGAGCTGATTCACAAACACCTTGGGGGAAACGCTCAGGGAGAGATTCAAGTGTTTGAGTACATCAGGGAGCGCTTCTTCTCGCCCTTGCTCAGCCTGATGTAAGTTCTCATTTGGTAAGGGAACATCACCCGATTGATTTTGCTGTTGATTCCGATTATCTCTTCTGACTTTCTGCAAGAGAGGATACCACGGCGCGAATCTCTCGGGCCCATCCTCAACCTCATCTCCTATGGTTGTAGTCGTTTTGTTATTCCTTCGTATAGAGCGTCGTAATTGAACCCGTGGCTTGTAAGGATTGGCCGCGTTTTTTCCTTTGCCTTTTGGTGGCATGTCTGTCTTGTTGTGGATTTTTGGGATAAAAAATGGTGGCTAGCTCTGGGTTTCTATGTTGATTGGTGATGGGAGGCAAATGATTCAGGTGCGGATTATTTTATGGTAGCATCATACACAGTACTGTTTTGTCGGACTGAAGCTCAAGATGGATTCGGATCCATCCGTCTTGTTATAACAGATTTCATCTTCCTGTATTGAATGGGCGTTGTTCAGCAGCAACTGATGCTGTAATGATTCGGCAACAGCCTCCAACCGTATTGATAGCATCTCCGTAGCATATTTTAAGCTGTATTTCATTCATCTGAACGTACTGTGAGTGCTTTTGCTTTTGCAAAGATATGAACGTAAGGAAGGACAAAGGTAGCGGTAGCTGGCCAGACAAACAAGATGGCACAAAGAGCCGTTATCATGAGTCTTTGTTGTGACTTGTTTTTCTTCCCCCTCTCTCGATTTCTCCATGTTCAAGTATAACTGATTTACAACTATTTACAGGTCAAAAAATTTAGCACAAATTTCGCGCCTCTATTTGNNTTTTTTTTTTTTTTTCTTTCATTTGGCAAGAGCGGTTTACCGCATACTCAGGCACAGGTTACTCTGAAACGCGGTCCTCGTCTTATCCCATTCATGTTTGTTCTCTCTCTCTCTCTCTATCGTTCAACAATGACGATGTACCGCTTTAATGACATCCCCACACTAAGCCAGGAATTTCGTATTTTCTAGAATTATTCAACGCAAAGACCAACCGGCCAGCAAAAACCTGGAAGTGCACCCAATTTAATCAATTCATAATGGCGCCGTCATTTTCGGGCTTCTATCAATGCACCATGGTCAGCGCCAGCGAATGACAGCCCGCCGTTAGCCACACTAACTGTCGGTCATGACCTCATCCATTCTACCCTGAAGCAGCGGTGTCCCCAATTCAGCAATCACGAACGATGTTCTATGCCTGGGCACGTCTAGGCATTTCCAAGACATGTTCTGTATAGTAGCAGCAGATTATGAACCAAAAGAGTTCTCAAACGGAGTGTGTTTTCGCTTAACGGCGGCTGCCGTGTTTGGGTAGGCGATGCCGCTGGGGCAAACCATTGGCTTTGTGATGCCTGGGATGGGAACAATCACTAGTCGGATGAGGCAAACCGGCTTTGGTAGTGAGGATGGCGTATGTCTCGCTGTTCACAGGGGTCAGGTGTGCTACGTATGACGATGGGACCAAGTTGGTGTTGTTGATCAACGGCCTTGGGGGAGTGCTGCCAATTTGTGAATGAATAAATGCAGCAGCTTTGTCCTTCCGAAAGAGTCGAACAGTTGTTCATCATCCCTCTCCAGAGCATCGATATCGCCTCATTCATTCCTTGTGATAAATCAGTTCGCCTTCAAACCAAGCTTGTACAGCCAGCGTTACTAAACGCGCAACACCAACAAGTCATCACAATGGCGCTCGATCGCATCATCAACATTGTTCTCCGAGCAGCGGAGCTCGTCTTCGCTACCATCGTCGCTGGAGTGACAGGTCAACACCTTCACGAATTCCGCCATGCGTCCGACTGGTCGCAAGGCCGCTTCATATACACCGAAGTGGTGGCGGCGCTGTCCATGTTCTTTGCATTGATATGGCTCGTTCCCTTTTCTTGGTCTTTTGTGCATTGGCCAGTCGACATTATCCTCAGCCTTTGCTGGTGGGCAGCCTTTGGCCTGTTGGTCAATGTGAGTGACTTATACGCATGATTCCCTTTATATGGTTCAGAAGTTGACTCTTTCTCGTTCAGATGTTGGGCGACTCTTGTGGCTATGTCTTCAACTGGAGCAACGTCCATCCCATCTCTGGCGACCAATGCGGCAAGTTCAAGGCCGACATTGCCTTCACGTTCCTTTCAGCTCTTCTCTGGCTCGTGTCCGCCTTGCTCGGCATCTTCTGGGTTCATAGCCATGGACGCCGCGCGAGAGTCGATGCCGTTCAGCGCCAGCACCACCGCCGCTGGTATCGACGAAGCCAGGTCTAAGTGCTACCAAAAAGTTAGCGTCTGCTAAAACCCCCCCAAAACAGCACACGATCATTCACGATACCCTTGCTTGTACGCTTTCCTATGTGGCCATCTATAGTTCATAATGAGATGAGAATTTGGTTTTGGGGTTGAGTGTGTGATGATGATAGAAGGAGCAAGGAAAGGAAGGAGTGAAGAAAACTCGCTTTTGGTTCATGATATTGGAACATCTTTCTTTTCCCCATGATATGGCTTTTGATGATTTTGTAACGACTATACCCAGCTAAGCTAGCACCTAATTAATATTACTTTGTCTTTGCTACTCTACGGAAAGAATCTTATCATTTGCAACCATGCTTATCTCGTTTTACATCTCCCTGAGCGCTGATGCTAGTACCCAACATGGCGCATCGTATCTTCCATATTTGCAATGATGCAAACTAGATTTGAGACAAATAATTCCTTTTTGGTAGTATACTTCACCTTCGTGCCATATTAGAGCCTCCGATAGATACCAACATCGCGTCAAACACACGAACCACCGACGCCATGATCGAGATTCAGCCAGCATAAGCTCCATCTAAAGAAGCCCACCAGTGCAGATCCTCCCGTCAACGTTGCAGCATTCTTACCACGGAGCATATTACAATCAATTTCTTGTCCCTAAACTATGGAAGCTTTTCTGCCAAAAAAAAAAAACTCCAATTGAGCGCCCCATGACAGGTCTCACCAGCCACAGCCAGGCGGGTGATGCAACGATGATTGTTGTTGCCGCCACCATTGAACGCTCCACAGTCCGGGGGGCCCGCTAAATTTGCGTCATTGATAGTTCTGTCGAACATCTACATCTTTTACATCATCACATTTCGAGACTCCAGAGAAATTCAATCAACCACGTTGCGTTTGCTCTTCGTTGGCTTGTTTTGCTTACATGCACCGCCTCTAGCTAATGCAGGCAAGCAGGTTAGCAGGTAACCTAAACTCAGATTTCCAAAGACTATTTACTGAGAAAAGTGGAACAGGCCTCGATTGCTCCGGAAGGAAGTCTCATTGTATGGCCCAACGTCACCAAGCCCCAGATATATGACGCTCGATATGTAGGTACAAGCAGTTACCTCATACGTATGCAGTGGATGGACGTCGAAGCCTGTGAGTGCTCAGGTAGGCCTAGGTAGACAAACTCTCGTAAACAGATCGGGAAGCTTCAAAGTTGAACGCCATCGGTTGAGGTTACAGCATGAGCCGCCATGTCATCATAGACAGCGATCGATTTTGCAAAGAATGGTTCGAACGAGTGCTATATAGTTGTGATGCTCCCTCCATTCTTTTGAGTGCATGTCAATCTATTAGACAATTGAACATTATACTTTAATTGTCAAACAAAACTTTATTCAACATCTTACATCTCCAAATCAATCACAATGTCTTCTCTCATCAACAAGGTCAAGGACAAGCTCCACAGCGACCAAAAGACTGAGCAGCCCGAGGGCACTCATGGACCTCACAGCTCCCGAACTGCAAATGCTGCTGACCCCCGCGTTGACTCCGATCGTGATCACCGTGAGGCCTTGGGTCGCCATGATGGCTCTTACAGCACCGGTGGTGATAACTACTCCTACGGTGACTCGACTACTCAAGGCACAACTGGTTTTGGTTCCAGCAAGGGCACTGAGTTCGGCTCAACTGGCACAACTGGCCCTGCGCCCAAGACTGCCGGCATGCACAAGTCTGACATGATGAACAAGGCCGACCCCAGAGTCGACTCCGACCTCGATGGCAGTCGCAACATGGGTCTTCGATCCAGCGGTGCTACTGCTGGAGGTGGAACTGGAATGACCGGAACTACCAGAACCACTGGCACTGGCGGTACTACTGGATTTGGAACTGGAACTACCAGAACTACTGGTACTTCTGGCACCACCATGGGTACCGGCATGGGCACCGGTATGGGCACCGATACTCTCGGTAGCGGCACTACCGGCTCGACTGGAACTTACTCGTCTGGCCTGGACACGACTTCAGGATTCTCCTCCGGTGACCGCAACTTGGGTCAACAAACGGGCACTATGGGAACCGACACCACTAGCAGCGCATTCGGCAGCGGTACGGGCAGTGTCGGTGGAGCCTTTGGAAGTACACGCCAGTCTACCGGCCCAGCTCCCAACACCGCCGGTCCACACAAGTCCGACATGATGAACAAGACCGATCCTCGCGTGGACAGCGACCTCGACAACAGCAAGACCTTTGGGGGCGACAGGACCTTTACCCAGTCGTGAGTGGGTATATCCCTCTACTGTAATGCCAGTAGCCGACATACTAACCAGTTTGCAGGGACGGAAGGACGACGGCCAAGGATCCTACGGATGCCGCTCAAGTGCCACCTTCAGTCCTGCAGAAGCACATTGGTGAGCCAAGCATTGAGCACGGCGATAGCAACTACGACCGTGCACGGAGGCACAGCGTCTCCCATCAGGAACAGCACCGTGGATTGTAAGCCGCAGGGAACTTTGTTTTGATGGCTCATTGGATATCCAGTTTGTGTACTACTATTGTAACCTTAGCGTTAGGTCAATGAAATGAATCAATTAAGAAAGGAAAAAGGAAAAAGCGAACGCTTTCGTACATTGCTCCGTAGTCCTCCTCCCCGCCTAATCCTTCTGTCCAGTGCGCGTGACTTGCGGCCGCAGACTCAATAATACATAGCCGTAGGCGCTAAGGCGGAGTGCAATATCCCACTCAGCCCATCGTACCTCGAAGCGACGTGGACGCCTTCGCTATTCTTGCTCCTCGTACGTGTTGCTCCGCACAAGACTCGGGACAGAAAGAGACACGTCAATATGCACAGACGCACGCTGGGCTGCCACCGCGCATACTTGGCGTGTTGTTCGAGCGGCTGAGCAAATGATTGGCAGCCTGTGCTACGCGAGGAAGCCAATTGCAGCCGAAGCAAACAAGATTGATCATCTATCAGACAGCCACGCCGTGCGGCTGACTTGAGCGAGGTAGCATTCAAGCAAGGGATGCATCGGAAGACGACGCAACCAGCAGCTTCGGTGAGGAGCTGAAGGGACAAAGCCCTTTTTCGGGCGCGAAGCTGTCTCAGCCTGGAGATTTGGGAGGGTACGAGAACCTGGTTTTCGGGTGCAACATGGAGTGCGCGGACGGAGTTTAAGCTCTCGGGCGCCAGATGGAGATGAGAAAGTTGAGATTCTGATGAATGGCAAATGCGACGGAACTACATGGAGAGTACAAAGAGGTACCTCTCGTAAGCTCTCGAGGCAGGAAGTTAGTACCTGCTACCTCTACAGACACCAAAAGATAAGCACCTACCAAGGTACTCAGGCAGGCAAGCTCCACGGCTAGCCCCCACCTGCCGCCTTGGTGCCTGCAGCAGCATCTCAACACCAACCCCACACGCTGGCATAAGGCTCTCACTACGCAATATCGGCCTCGCGTTCCTCATCTTTTCTCCCATCTTGTCTCCTCCTCCGCTCCCGGTTCCGGGCGTCGTTTGTAGCCTCACGCCCTTTCTGCTGGCCCTGCTGATTGCCAGTTTCTGGGGACGAAGCACTGCTCTGTACTCGGAACTCCGTATTCCGGACTGCGTGCATGAGCGGCACCACACTCTGAGCCTTGCTGTTGACCTCGCTTTTCGCCATGTTTCCGCCATAACCTTCACCGAGTCTGTCAAGCATCATGTCCGCGCCGTCCTCCTCTATCCCGCAGACACTCTGGGCTGCGCAAATCCCCTTGCACATCACTCACCGGTCCGCGCCCACCACGCCATTCATCACCAGTGTCCCGCGCTTCAGCTACCTATCACTGTTGCTACCGCGCCTGTCAGCTTTCTTCGACGCACCATGCTCGAGCTTTCACTTTGAGGATGTGCAGTTAAGGAACCTGGCGGTGGGGTTGCTAACTGACTTGTATGCGCCAAGTCTGCCGTGGCGGCTGGTTGTGGATGACGGGGTCGCTTGGGATATTGGAGATACGTTTCTGAATAGCGTCAAGGAGGTAAGCCTTTCCTCTTTGATCCTTTCCTTTCTTTTTTTCCCCTCGTTTGTTGTTTGCTCTCTTATTGCATGTGCACGCTGTACAGCCCATGTACCGCTTGCCACAGTGGCACTATAGACACGCCATGCTCATGCTGTAGCCAGGCCGACTTCGTTCGCTACGGCAACGCCAATCAAATCATGAAGATGTCCAAGGAGCACACCACCCAACTATGGAACTCCGTCATTGACAACGATTTTGCCTCATTTTACAAAATACACACCCGCCTGCTAAACGCCCCAGCCACCCTCAAGCACGTCCCCATACGCATCTACATCCCTTCAACGCCCCCTAATGCAGGCGGTGATGGTTCCCCATCTGCTCCTGCAGCCGGTGAAGCTGGGTCTTTCAGGATCGTCCAATCCTTGGTCCCTGTTACCACACCAGACCGTAAGCCGAAGTTACTGGGACAGGCTCTCAAGGACTTGATGCCCACGCTGTTTCCCAGCAGTCGAGACCCGGTGCTGGCAGGCGTTGTGCTTCATGGGGTATCTGCCCCATTCAACGCTCCTTTGGGAGAAATGATGAGAGAGGCCGCCTATCCTGACGGCTGGCTTTGCTTTGTTGTCGTCGTTTAGCAGCGAAATTGATCTTTGCGTCTGCTGGTGCGTAACATTCAAGAGTGGGTTGAGTTATGATGGGCACGGCGTTCTGGATAAGCGGGCGCTTTTAATCTTTCTCTCTTCTTCTCTTACATAGATGACATCAAACTTCACGATTTCTCACACTATCTCTCTCGCGTAGCATTCTACTTGATACTATATTTTATGTCAAGTAAAAGTAATCTCTTTGCCCATGAGGCTTCTATATGCATTCTCAATAGCTTTCCTCTTTCTCCGCTTTACTTCCTCATCCAGGCCAACCTCTTCGTCTTCGTCCGCATCCTCTGGGCCGGGAAGCTGCGTCATCCATGCTCGTATTTGCCCGTCCAGATGAGCACTGTAAATGGCTCCTATTGAGTTGCCACCTCCCATGGCTGGCCCAACATGTCCATTGCCACCCCCTGCACTCCGCCACGCGATGTTGGTGATGCGGTTCCGCCCCATTTCGCTGCCACGGGGTCCTGTGGAGTGCGTCGAGCCAGGGCTTCGCAGACGACTAACCACAGTTCCATCGTGGAGGTCCAGTAGGAGGATCTCTTGCTCGTTCGGCCAGACTAGAAGCTGGCGGCCCGTGGAGAGGCCTGACGGAGTGACCAGGAAACTTGCAGTTTTAGCGTGCTGGTTCTGCACAATAGACCCAAAGCTAGCAAGCGTGTTGGCACCCGTATCGGTATCCCATACTCTGATGCGGCGGTCAAGCCCAGCCGACACAATGTACCTCCCATCATCGGTCCACTGCAATCCATTGACGGCTTCATCGTGGGCCTGAGCTGAGACACGAAAATGCGGCATGCCATCCCAGTCTGATCCAGACGCCATGGCGTGCTTGAAGCGATGCACAATGCCCAGAGAGTCTTCCTGATCAAGCTGCGCAATAACGCCACCGGCGCGTCGAATATCCCATATGCGGGCCTTGCCATCTGCGTGGCCACTGACGAGGATGTGTTCATGGCGAGGGCTCCACGCAGTGCTGAGAACGGGACCACCATGTGCAACGAGGGCCTGGACCGCGGATCCTGACTTGAGGTCTACGAGACGGACATTGGAGTGCTGAGTGGCGCACGAGATGAGGAGGTGAGACGCTATTGGGCTGGAGGCGTGAGAATATACAGTGGCATTGAGGTCGAACTCGGCAGACAAGGCCGACCTTGACGTGGCCCACAACTTGAGCGTCTTGTCGTAGGAGCTGGAGAGAAAGGCGTCTGGGTCGAAAGGGTAGAAGGCCAAGTGGGTAATCCCATGACTATGGCCTCCACTCCTGGGACCTCCCGTAGACCGGGTGATTGAGCCCATGGGCCGAAATGTGTGAATCTCGTATGGGTTTCCGCAGCTCTCCAAGTCCCAAAGCTTGATTGATCCATCCGCGCCACCGGAGAGGAGGATGCGCCCATCAAACTTCTCCAGGGCAAGGCTGCTCACCCCTGCGCCATGGGCACGTAGTCTGTGCGGGCGGTCCTCCACCGCGGTCTGCTGATCATCTTGAGACCAAGTCACCTCGCCGTTGAAGCGGTGTTGAGGAGCTGGCTCGAAGGAGCGGAGGAGCTGTGATGCTGTGATCTGCGTGAAGTCGCGAGCAGGCAGATCACCTACTTCGCGGGCGAGAAAGCGAGACTGCATTCATCTGAGGGAGTTATCCACAAAATAAAATGAGTAGATTTCAAAAGAGAATGCTATTTCCTACGGCCGTAGCGATTTCTTCGTGACGAACCGCCCGCGCGTGAAGTTCGAGATTTGAATGAACGAACGCATGGAGCACATGTCACAAGCCGTGCGGGTGATGTCACCGTAAGGCGGTCAGAGAACGACTAATGCACCCCACATTGGTGCCAGTACCGCAACTACGCTATCGCGCCAAAACTTTGTTTCGACGGTGATCTTTCATCTCTCAATACGATTTTCCATGCGCATTGCCGCGACCAAGGGGGGGGCTGGTTTTCTTCTCATTCGCCCGCGTCAATTTACAGCTGCCATGGTTTGCTCGATACGGCTTGGTTTTCTTTTTGTATCACTTTGGAACCCGTGAGGGCGGGTAAGGATCGTGTGCCGGGCTGGGTAGTATCAAAAAAAAAAGAAAAGCACACGCCGAGAGAGCAGCAAAACTCTGCCGTAGAGGACAAAGAGGCACCATGGACTCTGAAGATGAACATATGCAGCCGCCTGAAGACCCCAGGAATGCCGACATCGGGGGCCCGTCACAGTTGCGACGGCCCTCCAGTGCTAGCCGTCGCCAGGGCCAGCGCATGCTCGCTACCGTATACGATGCAGTCGCAGGTAAGCTAAAAGGGGATCCGAAATGAGCCTCTCCCGGCAGTCTGGGAAATCGTCGTCACGTGAAATTAACTGTATGCAAGGAAGGGTCACGTATGATAGAGTATTGCGAGATGAGGACCAGGACCAGAAGAAATTCCAGCCTGGGATCGTCGACCAGCGGTCGGCCCGAGATAGCTTCAAGCTGGCTCCGGATGACGTCTTGTTTCGCCGAAAAGATGCTCCAGAGCGGTATGCAGAGCATGACATATATCGCGCGCACGAGTGGGAGCTGCCCAACGGGGGACGGGGCATTTTACCACAGAGCGATCTTCTCAAGGCCATTCACGAGTACTCGTCCGAGTATTACGGCATCTTGAACCGTAACCAGCGGGTACTCGAAAGTGGACGCAATTTAGACGAGTGTAGCATGGATGAGACGGCACTGCTGGCGTTTGGAATTCTACTGGAGGAGGCGGGGCGAGAGGTTCTGGGTCGACGAGGCCATCTTGTCTTCACCGAGGGCACCCATGATGATTATGATGGCAGCAGCGGTGAACAGGACTGGCGCGAAGGCAGTGTGGCGCAAGAATCCGGCGGTGATTCTGTAGTGGGCCATCAGGATGTTGGGCTTAGGCAGACGGGGCGTAAACGAAGAAAGCTCGCCAAAGAAGATGACGATTGACTGTAACGTTGGTTTTCGATATTGGACATGATGAAATCGACGCCCTTACAGGGACTTTTGTTCCCAAAAAAAAAAAAAAAAAAAAAAGCTACCTGCGTAATTAAAACGGCTTCTCGGTTCTTCGTTGGTCCCGTCGATTGGGGGCCAACAGCATCAGAGGTACCGAATCAAGCCAGTAGTTTCGAGAAAGACGCACACGGACCGTCGCCACATTACACCCAAGAGATGGGCCGTTGGATGATGAGGATCAAGGGATGAGATGGCAAGCCATTCATTGCTTGGATGACTCAAAATACGTCGGGCAGAGAGGGCGAAGAGATTAGACTCTCCAAATTTCAGGGAGACTGCTGGCCGCAAGAATGAGTCTGTAGAATTACTGCTATGCATCACCAGTAAGGAAACTATATCGAGCCGTGTACTCCGTACCTCCGTAGGCGTACTTTTCTTGTACACAATACTAAATATAGGTGGTAAAGCTCGATTTAGAACAAGTGAGCCTAGCATTAGGAAGTCGTTGTTGGTTGGAAGCCTCCATGCGTTACGCCCTCTTCACACAAGCTTACACCATGACTCGCGCATAGACACTTTTGCCATGGTTCTAGAAGCTCCATTCTTGTAGAATTGGTGCTTCTGTATCATCATATTCGCCAGGACGAAGTGCCGTTAGAACGCCGGCCAGAAGTCAGCGTTGGTTATCACAAGTGATGGTGCCTCTCATCGTTGCATTCTAAGTGGAACTCGAAATGCATACCAAGTACGGAATACGGTGTATGGAGGCGTGCGAACTGCTTCCCAAGATATCATAAATGTACTACCAGGTATTACGAGGTAGTTAAGGGGGGGAAGGACGACGGGAGCACATGAACTGGGCATTTGGTCTATTTTTATGCATGTGCCTGTATATTTTACAGAGGACTATTGGTTCCCGCTACGTAGACTCTTTTTTTTTTTTTTTTGCTTAAATTAAACCATATCTTTTAAGTCGTTGACATTCCACCCGGTAAGGGGCGGGAAAAGCAACACCGGTCATGCCATAAGGATCGCTCATGATGGGCGGACCGACTTTAGGTTACAAAGTAGTAGCAGCACTAGCAAACCCGCCAGTTAAGCAGCAGGTACACGTTAGGTACGTGTGCGGGAAGCTCAATCACTAAGGCGGAAGCGAAGGAATCTTGCTTGCGAAGCGCGCATGTGGCTATTCCTTATTCCATTAGTTCGCATGTGATGTGCCGAATAAATGAATCCATCGTGTCTTGTCAACCACTTGTTCCGTTGAGGCTGACGAGACTTATGCACCTCGGCATGCAAAAAGAAAAGAAGGGAGAAAAAAGCAATAAAAGCAGATGAATGAGGTAAACGATCAACACATCATACATGCATCTTGCAGCCCAAACCCCAACGCACTCCCAATAAAAAGAAAGAAGAGACGCAGCACACGTACTCCGTAAATGAGACAACATCGCCAAAGCAGCATCAGCCAGCGAACCCGGCTCTAAAGCTCCGTAAGGCCCGCCCCTTACACAAACGTTCTGGTTGGTCAGTTGTCGGATGGTTGGTTGGTTGTTGGTTGTTGGTTGGCTCGGTCACTAAAAAAAAAAAATAAAGAAGAAAAAGTGATATGGGCCGCCTTGCATGCAGACCGAATGCACGATGGCAAGGCTAAATCACAGCGGCCATGCTTCTTATGTGGGTAAGATGGGCTGCAACCCGTCGTTGACCGAGTCTCGGATAACAGCCTACACGGCACTTGGATTTTGCAAGAGGCGTGTTTTCTCAAGTTTGCCTTTGCAAACAATCAATGTCGCGGATACATACGAAGTACATGCATACATGTGTACATACATGAGTGGGTGCCTCTCAAGATTGAGTCAGCAAAAGAAACGGAAAATAATACAACAACCCCCACGCAGAGGAACAGAAGCCAAGGCATATTCCCGAAACCGGTGAAGAAAGAAAGAAAAGAATACTCGATCCTCACACTGCTTGCTCCACACAGCCAAAGAATGACTGTGTCATGCCGGCAGCGCGCGTGCTCGCAGATCTCTCTTACACACACTCTCTCTCTCTCTCTTTCACTTTCACTTTCTTCCCAGTTACAAGACGAATCCATAATAAAAACACTCATACAGGAGTCTCTCTAGTAAAAAAAGAAGAAGAAAAAGGACTACGTACATAGTCGTATAAGAATACGCTTCCTCGGTGAAGCCAAAAGACAAAAAAAGACCATTTTCGTCATTTAGCATCTCAAATCTCACCATGCACACACCACCACCCACCCCCCATGTTTCTCCCCCAGCTCGTGTTAAACCTCACGCTAAGCCCCAGCCCTCTCTATACAAGACGCCAAAACGGTAAGGAAAATAAAAAGGGCCTGCATACATATGTACACACCTTGAATAGAAAAGAAAAAAAGAAAGAGAGAGAGAAAAGAGAACTTCCCCAGCCTATCAAAAAACACCATCCCATCAAAGCACAAGCACGACTCGTCCAAAAAAGAAATCCTTCCACTGTTGTTTTATCGGCCAACTTTGCCAAGGTGTGGCAGCCCAAGGGTACCGCCCGACTAGGGGGGGTGTCGTTTCTTAGTCCCTCCAAGCCACCCCAAACCCATCAAACCCCAAACTTACATGCTTTTTCTTTTTTCGTACCAGCATTTCCCGCCTCTCTCTCAACCACAATGCCGCAGGCCGGTACCCGAAAGTGATGGAGCAGTTTTGTTGTTGCTAAACGAACTACAATTACTACCTTGCCCATCTCATCTCATCTTTTTTTTTTACTAGCCCCCTCTGCAGCTCCACTGCTATGCTCCGAAGGAGTGCATACAACGGCTCCAAACAAGCATAAGGCCTGTCCAAACCTACCCAAAACCTGGTAATTTTTCTAGAGGCCTTCTCCACATTGAGGCTAGAGTAATTTCGCCTTTTGGTGACAAGGGAAGCTGGAAAAGAAACTTCTTTTTTTTTTTCTCATCAAAAGTGCATGGATCAGTTACTTCCGTTAAGAGTAAAGCTTCATTCGAGGATAACAGGAGTTTTTGTCAATCTGTTCATAAGCTTGGCTAGGGCGTGTCTATTCCTTAGATGCTCCGAATGTAAATAGAGGTGTAATTTAAAAAAAAAAAAAAAAAATTGAGTGGCGAAGAAATACTAACAAGAAAAAGATGAAGAAAATCACTGTGCACGGTGCTCCGTGCAAAGTACTCCAAGACCCATATTACCATCTGGAGAATAAAAAGCATGTCATCTTCACATCTGCAAGCAGCACCATGTTCTACGTTGCACGCGCAGTGGCCCATCGCGTTCGGGTGATAATTTGCCATCACCAACACATATCTAGGATATCCCTTGAAAGAAAACTTACGACTCTCCGGTAAACAAGACACCAAAAAAGAAGAAAAAAGACCTGTCTGCTTCCAATTCGCCGACAAAGTTCCCCAGTTCTAGACAAAACCAAAGAGAACGGCAAATAAATGTATCGGGTAATGTACCCATAAGATACCTCCTCAGTTCAGTATGCCTGCCGATATAGGAAGCTTCTGGTGCCGGCATGGTACAAGTATATAATCTACCTTAGTACTATGCTTGTAGTCGGCATATCAAGAATCAAAACGGAAACGCGTCACGGCCAGTCAAGCCACCAACCAACCAACCAACCAACAACAACTGTCAATGTGACGGCTCCGCGTTCTTGAAATAATCCCGGTTTCGTAGATGGTCCAGAACCTTGGCACACCTACGGCAGGAGCATTATCAAGTCATAGTAGTATCAGTCTGCATGACACAAGGAAGCCAGTGGTGGTTAGTACAGGACCTTTTTCACATGGTGCCCTTTAGTTTTAGGGATCCATCCCTCGGCGCCCAGAGACGCTGCATACTTGCACATGTAGATCGCCCACATGCCTTGCGGAAGAGATGGAGCCATGTATGTAAAACGTGGGAAATGCATGGCGAGATCTCAACGCACTGGCTCGAACACACAGGCGGTAGATTAGGACCCCCTCTCATCATACGTGATGCTCTTTCGGTAAACCAAACCAAACAAGCTGGGGCCATCTAAGCTCCGTATGGGAATCCAGCAGGCTCTTTTTAATTAAGGGCTCCGATTGTTGGTATGTTGCCGGCGTAAATGCCGTGATTGATAGAGAACCGGACAAGCCTACGGTATGATGCTTCAGGGAGAATCTGTCTCGACACCTGGTGAGCGTAACCTGACACTCGATTCAGATCTGCAGCAGGTGATTAGCAGTTGAATGCCCTGTTCGGATGGTTTACATCGGCCAACTAAGCCACCTCCGAGTCTGTTATCATAATGGCCGGTATCTATGCACTGTGTAACTCTTGGGGAAAAAAAAAAGTCATCTGCTCCTTGTGCACAGATGAAGGGGACAGGCTACCATGCCAGTTTATCGGCCGAGCATGTTTCACCCAGCCGAAAGAGAGAGAATTCGTCCCAGCCCGGATACTATCCTCGCCGATCGGCTAATATTGCAATACATACACATCCCATGTCGTGTTAGGGACATCTGCGGGCGGCTGCTAACCGCTTCTCTAGCTAGATAACCTTCTTTCGCATGCGCACGAGTGCGTGTGTTCGTAGGGCGTAGCTTCATTGGATACAGACCAATGTCGTATTGTAACGACCGTACATATGGAGTGCCCCCCCATTATTCAACTACCAAACTCCACTTGGGAAACTCTATAAGTGATAAAGCAAGAAAACGGTCGCCAAATGTCGCCATATTAGCAATAGTGCAGAGTACTGCGGTGGCGGTAGCAGCGTATCCGCGGTCGTGGCGGCTATTTCATAATGCAATCAAGAAAAAAGAAAAAAGAAAAAGAAAAGAGAGGAAAAAGCAAGGAAGGCGGCCCAATGTTGTCTCAAGCTAAACATGTCAATATGATCCTGGGCAAAAGAGCTAGCCCCCACCTACGGAGTGGAAAGAAGATGCTACTAGTAGTAAGGCTTCAACGACGCGAAGACAGAAAAGAAAGCAAAAGAGAGAGAAGAGCAACCTGAGGAACCAGTGGACCCATATACCTTGCCTTTTTTCTCTCCACGGTAGAGGGTTTTGTGTCAGCTGTCAAATATGACAGGCGACCTTTGCCCATCCAAACTGTCATTTTGTGAGTGGCCAACCAACCATATAGGCCAAAACTCGGGATGCCGCTAATGTAACCCAGCCGTATTTTGTCGAGATGCAAATTTTAAAATTTGAGTCTTTTTGCGTTGACGGCCTCGACGGCAATTGACACGTCACATTCCCCTAATCTTCGAATCCCAGCATATTCCCCGGCAGAGGACCAATAAATGAGGAGACAGTTTGAAAACAAGGCCTCCCGTCACGAGAGAGGAAAGAGAAGGCGACTGGGCAGCCCGGATATGATCTCAACCCCAGCGAGGTTTCGGCCGACCCAAGCCCGCGTCCTCGGTGCTGCGCGACTTTACTTGGCGATACTAGCAGTACTCAGGGTACCATCGCCATGCTAACCTAGGCCCAGGAGCCAGCCGATTCGTTTGCTTTGGCCCCCACGAGGTATTGGGCGATCAGCCCCTCGTCAGTTGCTCCTCCTGTTCTCTCGCTTCGCGCTTTAGGGGAGACAAGAAGCAGAGGCTAAGAGCAAACTTGTTTTTTTAGCACAAGAGAAAGAAGGAAAAAAAAAAAAAAGAAAGAAACTCGTCTGTGGAGATGAGGGGAGGGGGTCTCATTGTTGGCGTGGCTCCGTTCTCCAGGGAACATCCGGTCCTGCGCCGCCTCTGGACACTCATTCAGACGCCTGATACGTTGTAGCTCGTAATCGTGCGCTGGTTTAGCTATCTTGGAAATCAGATAGGTGACTGTGTTGAAAGAGTGGGGGAAAGTGTCAACCAATCAACCAGGCATGACCCAGGTGATGGTTCGAGAGAGGAGAGCAAAGTTGACAAGTTCCTTGCTATTGGCAGGGCAGAGATTATGGGGAAGCACAGAGAACGGAGGGACCCTGTACTAACACGGCTGCTATTATGTAATGCTCCGAGTGTTCATGGCTCGATAGGAAGGTAGAGTAAGACATGTGCCGCGAGAAACGTCCCGCAGAGAGACAAACCAGTGATTAAGACGCCCATCTCCGCAGAACGAAGTTTTTTTTTTCTGGGTACAGGGCGATATAGCTCTCGTGCTAATCCATCGATCAGGTACTAATCTAGCCTCCGCCGTCTCGCGCGGTTTTCCTAGGCTACTCACTATTTGGAGTCAGCAGGAACGGCACGAGCCTTGGTGCTAGCGCTGGTTCCAGCAGTTAACGTTTGGTGCCTCTAATGAAGCTGTAGACAGTTGCCATTGGATGCGTCCGGTTCCCAGTTGCAACCTAGACGGAGCAGCAATAATATGGGGATCGGGGCCGGAGCGCCTGGCTGCCGTGGCGCGTCGATGGCGCTTTAACGTTACAGGTGAGGTGCGGACGAGATACGGTGATGAATATAGCTCTGCTCTACTAATTCTCAGCCGTGCCAGCTGTTTAGCCGCATGCACGCACCTCGTAGCTAGTAGTAGTAGTAGTAGTATCTGGTAATACTAGTGCTAAGCAATAGCCGCAAGTGTACTTCGTTCTACTACCTACTATCTATATGCATGATTACAAACATGACTTTGTGCTGGGTAGCACCGGCTAATGAGCCAAGCTGAAACCCTCCCAACCAACCAGCCACGGTATTCGCACTACGCCCGTGGGGAAGTGAACCCAGACCGGCTGCATGTCGCGGATGGTGTATGCAGGAACCTGGGGAGGCATTTTATCCCTTTGGCGCGATAAGATAAACTACGAAAATGCGGTAAAGCAAGCGGCCTTTTGTACCCAGTACTCGGTGCCCAGCAGGTACCGAGTACAAGCGCCCGACTCGGAGAGACGGTCAGCATTATTGCTTCTTTCTCCTTGGGCTGCTGCAGGTAAATGGGTAGCGGATATCTTGGACGACTAAATATCCGAAGGGTCTGAGTGTCAAAGCTTTGCGCGGCTGATTCATGCAGCCATTTTTTTCCGAACCGTCCAGCTGGGTGAGACAGCGGCCCATGTCACACTTCATTTGCATCCACAGGAAAAAGAAACAAAACAGAGAGGCAATGTAACATGGCATCCTGCCATCCAAGGAAGGGACAAAAAAAGAAAGCAGAGACGGAAAAAAATCCACCAAGAGTCGTCCACCGTGCCCAAGACCTGTCAAATGCCTAGCACCCGTTACAGGCAAGATTTGCTCCCACACTACGAGTGCCATTACGACCTCGGAGACACCTCCGAAAAAAGACGTCCAAGTCTTTGCCTCTCACATGAGCGACCGCCTCTGCGTGAGATTAGATCGTCGATAATTTTTTTTCTCGGGGCAGGCCAGGGGGGGTCTGAACATGGGGCCAGCCTGCCATCCATGCTCGGGAAATGATGCGGTGAGTAAAGCGAGCCGTTGGGTACAAAATTGGGTAGAGGGGTACTGTGTACATGGTCCCATTTTTGCCGGCGTGAAAAAAAAAAAAAAAGATGTGAGCAAAACAAGAAACGAAAGCGAAGTTGGGCCGGGGGAGGCGGTTGGGGCCGTGCAGCTTTTACCGGGTTGTTTGAAATGGTACTGAGCACACACCCGTACAGAGTACATGGACGGAGTACCGATACAAAAACGTAAAAGTCGGGAAATGTCCTTGCCGGCAATTTCGGGAAATATGCGGGAAAACGAGACCTGCTTGACGCATGGATGGGTGGATACAGTGAGGGAAAGCATTTTTGTTCAGAGAAATTGCTCTGAGAATGAAACGCAACGCGTTGTTGGCTCCCCCAAATGTTTGCCTTCTTCCAGCCTCTTGCTGCTACTGGATACCTGTCAGCATCTCGGCTGGAAGGAAGCAAAAAAAAAAAAAAAAAAACTGCCTACCTATACCTAGTAGTAATGATAAACCTGGTCCCCCCGTACCTGTACAAATATTCATGGCATTGCTGCTTACAAAGGGACTACGGCGGCGGTCTGGTGAAATTCTATCGGCGCCCAGAACTATTACCTATTCTTACCTAACCTGCATGAAGCACGGACGAGAAGCACGGAACTGGAGCACTACTGCTACAGGTACTGGGTACTCCGTACGGAGTATGTACAGCTGGCAACGAAGCAAGTAGTGCTGCTTCGGACCTCACAATGGCGTCTGTGCTCTCCTATCTACCAGGTTGTAGGCTGGATAGCCCCCCCGGGAATGATCAGTAGTGGAGACAGAAAAAAGCAATCTACCGTCCGGCTGGAGGGACGGCAAAAGAAAAGAATGATGAAAGAAAAAAATCAGACGGCCCAGCTCATCAGGCCCTTGGATGATGCCAAGTCTTTTCAGCTACGGAGCAAATATTTGCCCACGGCCATGCCATGACAGCTGGCTGGGTGGTGGGAATCAGTAATTAGCTGAGTGCTCCGTAATAAATCTAGCGGACCCAGACGCGAGGACGGAAAAGATGAAGAAAAAAAAAATTTCCTTTGTTATATAGCTGCTTTTATTATTATGGAGTTGGCTGTATTGGCGTTTTTTCCATGGTCTGCGTCAGGATAGATTGCTTTGGCGGTCTGTGATGGCCCTTTGCATGTGTCATGGCCCAGGCGGGCAGGGGGGAACTGCTAGTAGGTACCTGCTTGGATGCAAGTACAATGTACACCGTCCTCGCAGAAACAGCAAAACCGCCGTCCATTCGTTAGTCTCGTCGGAAAGGCAATGGCCAACGTCAAGACGTCAGCAAGGCCATTTGAAAAGTTACTCGATTTGTACTCGTATAGTGACAGTTCCTCGTAATTACCTTTGTTACTTAATGTACAGGTACTTGGGGAGGGAAAATGGGAGGTCCCAAGGCATACTTGCACTGCGCGTCTCTGTGTGCGTGAGAGCGTGTGTATCCATCACGCGTTTTATGCCATTCTGCAAAAGCACACTAGCACCAATGTAATGCTACCTACCTAGTACTATGCATCTGGGAGGACAACAAGCATGTGCCAACACGGCGAGGGCAAAAAGCAGAAGAAATTGTCCAGGGCCCTTCAGTGTTGGTCTCCCCCTCCCTCTACTGTTACAGAAGAGGAAAAAGTAAACCACCAATCTGGAACGAAATCGCCATAAGCTGCATCCAGGCCCTGGACAGTGCCAGCACTCCAAAGGCCACCAAAGTCGGGGGCGTCGTCGATACGGTGAATGTGATAGGTAATACCGCCGCCTGGGACGACAGCTCAATGAGCAGCCGACAGGCAGCTCCGATATGACACAAATCACTCCACAGATGAGCTCTGCCAAGAACAGCATGGGCTTGTTCGACAATGAGGCCGGATGCTGGCTTGACTCGAGGACGACGAAAGGCACTCTTGCTAGCGGGCCTCGTTTGAATATGAGAGACACGACGCTTGACGTGTGTCCAGGTAAGCATGCTAGCGGCAATGCCTGTCATGTCGATGAAGAGATGCCTTGTCGAGCAGCCGCTGCAACTGCATGAATGCCTCTTCACATCTGGTCCTTGGCTGCGCTCGACCGAGGGATGCATTGTCGGCCCGGATCACTCATGGAGGGTACCGGCGCAATGGTACCCTTAGAAACTGGCTGACCAGTAGAGGGCTTCTGGTGACCTGATCCTTGGAAGCCTCACTGAGCAATAGGGGCGTCCAGAGCCGTGGCGATGTGCCTCTGGAGGTTGCAATGGCGAGAAAATAGCTACATGTATGCCCTGCCCATCGTCGGGATGCAGGATGTAGCTCTATCATAGCCCCCCCCCCC
>PXNZ01000747.1:0-19450 GCA_003012085.1 Trichoderma brevicompactum
AAGCCGCCCTTCTAACATTCCACCAGTCACCTTCCTAACGATGTTGCCATCGGGGGATATGGTCGGTGATTAAGCTCGTCTGCCGCCTAATTGACAAAACACTAATATATTAGTAGTCAGGCGGGTGACCATTGGTGACCGCCGGCTTCTATATGTATTGTTCCTGTATTTTTGCTCTTTAATTTAGCGGCTATGCTGTGGTGATCTATGAGCCTATTTTGCAGACAACCTATCACATACGACCATATCCATTGGAATGTACGGGATCCCGTCCGCTCTCCCAGAGTCAAGCCAATGAGAGGCAGATTAGTAGTCAGGTGGGTGACCACTGGCGAACACCGGCTGTTGTATGTTTTTCCTTTTGCTTTTTGCCCTTTTGCATAATTGAATATTGTATCTGGTTGCCTTGTTATAGTTATGGTGTTGTCGTGCTTGTCGTGTTATTGGAACCCCCGCGACGTATAAGATTTGTCAAGACCTTTAGTGATTTAGTACCACCACGTGTGATGCTACGAAAGAAGACGAAGCATGGTAGTTTAAAGCCATTGTAGAATCAGATGAGACTTTGGGCAGCTATACCTCAGCTAATGTTCACGGACTAAGAATTGGGAGTTACCCAGCTGGGCTCTGCCATTGAGAGACCCGTCTCGAAGCAAAGCAAAGCAAGCAGTGTTTGTCGCCAACAGCGAAACAGGCTGCATCCCGCAACGTTGAGCCCTTCGGAACACAAACCCAATGAAAAAAAGCAGGGCGAGAGGAAGCGTAAGAAGTAAACAGCAGGCATTGTTTGTCGTGAAGTGAGTGATTACCAGCAGAGCAACGGGTTACAAACGGAGGTTCCCGTACTCCGTAGAGTATTCCCACATGACACTTGGCATAGTAAAAGTTGAAGCCAAGACTATGCAGCCTCACTGTGGCGAACCCATTTCGCTGCCCATGCAAAAGTTTGACGATGAGATGTGTTTGACACGACACATGCCAACAGTTTCATCAGCCTAGTAGGACAACTCCGGGCAGCCAGCCTTCATTCGGCGTCCGTCCCAGGTACGTGCACTTCTGGCGCACGATGATGTAACACACAATCATTCTAGAAACCCAACGACTTCTAAATATGGCATCACTACATGCGGTCACATCATGCGTCAAACGGCTGCTACTATCGGTGGGGAGATGGCGGATCAGTACATGGCCCGTGTAGGTTTTGGATGACGCTCTAGAATGTCTCCACCTGGGTGCGAGCTAAACGGCGGGCTTGGCTTCCAGTCTTGAGCTTCATCAGTTTCTTGCTCTACATAGAATTTTGAGACAATAAGGAGTGAGTGGACAGTGCTATTTGGTGCCGGTGATGCGTTCAACTATGAATCAAAGAGAGGCGACTTGGGATCACGAAGCATCTAGAACGGTCGATGCTTCTATTCCTTTGGAGATGACGCATCGGAATACCATAATGGTAGGATTGCGGCTGTACAACATGGGTAGGTAGCTTAGAAGACAGCAGAGTCTAGAATCTTGCATAACAAAAAATGCATTTTGCAAGGCAATAGGATGATATCATGTGCAACGCCAGCGGGAGCCCGCAGAAGCATGGATAAAGAGCGACGTGCACGAAGAACGCTAAAGAACTTGGCAAATATAGAATCAGCCTCACGCAATGGGCAAATAGTTCAACAGCCCATGTTGAATCCATTCAGCCGCTCCTGACAGACAGTTGGCGTGTCGCTCAGCCGAGGAGCATCTCGTATCCGGTTTCTTTTAATGTAGCAGCTCCGCTTGTCCGATGACGATGGCATTTGACATTACGTATATTGAGCCCCCAAACCGCAGCACGCGTATCTGGTAAAATAAAGTCGGCCTTGGCATCCGTGCCACATGGCATTTGCTTTCTCAATTTATTTACTCTTGCTCTTCCGAGCCCATTCCTTTTAGTCATCTCTTTTCCGTATATGAATTGCTGAAGATTCAGCGGAACAGCCAACCGGGCTGGGTCGCAAACAGGCCAATGAGAATCCCGGCATACACGCTGCCCATGTCAGAGAATCCAGGGGCTGATATTAAACAGGCTTTTGGATCTGCACAGGAATATGAAACGACTCCTGAAACAACAGGCATAAATTGGCCTTGCCTGATTGAGCCTAGCACACGCATGGGATGGATTAAGCATGTAAGACGCCGTGATCCTTCACCTTGTCGACTCGTGCTTCTCTTGGCTATGGTAGTACCGAGGACTAATATTAAATGCTAATGTTAATCACTCGGCAGTGAGATTGACGGATAAAGCACGGAGTATGAGTATGCTGGAAGCCGGCGGCTTTGGGGATGGCGGTGAGAATGAATGCCGATGGAGCAACCCGTGAGATGAATGTCTGTCTGTCTGTCTGTCTGCGTACTGCCGGAAAGCGAGCGCGGGAATGCCGTTGCAGACTTTTTGCTGTCGTCTTTGCCATACGAAGTAGATAACACAAAATGAGCGTGACTGCCAAGTCAGAAATCACAAAGGCATATGGGGTCCTTCGCATTGAAGTTGATACGCCTAGGCAGCACGGCAGTCATTGTTGTTGGTCATCAGCTTACCATTCGGGAAGGAAAGCCGTCATGCAAGGTAAGCGATTGTTCACGATACCCTCCCCCAGCCTAGACCACGTCAGACGGATTTGCCATGTGTCGTCATGGTATAGACTCTGGCCAAGGGTCTCCCCCTCTCACCGTCTTGCCCCAAGATAGGGCTGGCTGGCTGTTGAAACATACCGCCTGTCTGAGCCCGCAATGACTTTCTGCTAGCCGACTAGAACGCCCGTTGAATTGGCAATTCGAGCCACGGCTCTTGGTGATTGACAGACGCATGGTGTTCTGGCTGGTAAATGCGCATGAAAAGGCTGGCGCGAGCAGAGCCCCGCCGCCCAATCAAGTCGTCTCGCAAAAGTGATATCTTCACATCCTGCCCACCCAGGAATAGCTAATGAAATTAAACCAACATGCGAGAAGGTGGTGGCATGCGGGGGAAGAGCTGAATCCTACTAAACAATCTATTCAGACGATGTAATGTCAGCCGCACTTGGCTGGCAGAAGCTGCATGAATGGACGGAGAATTGTCATCTCCGTCTGTGTAATGCTGGCTGCTGCATTTGCATGGGCCGGTCACAGATCTGGCTCTTTGTCGTGTGGCTACTCAGATGGCATTGAAACCCTCGAGGCTCTAACAATGAATCCGGTAAGGCTGGGCAAATGCGAATCGGCTCTGCTCAATGCGAGGCTCAGCCGTCAGTCGTTCGTTTCTTAGCGCCGGTGGTTCGAGACAGAGGAGCCACATGCCACCCCGGCTTTTGTGACCAGACTCTGGGAAAAAAAGAGACGATTGAGCAGTCAGTTTGGCAGCTCCTGGGGTGCAGCTGTTTGCAGGGTCATCGGAATCATCACAGCCGCACATTTGTCATTTGCTTGGCTTTGCTGGCGCCGCAAGGTGCCCAGCTGCTTTCTGGCATGGCCGCATTGCCGCCCAAAGGACAAGAAGGGCAAGGCTAGCCCCTGGGCTCAAATTGTCGGCGTTTGAACAGTCTTCAGCCTCGTCGTGGTGGTAACATCGACAGTTGCGTACGGAGTACTCCGAGGAGAGTCTAGCAGTGTTGAGGTGGGAATGCCGCGCGCTTTAAGCTAGACATTAGGCTTTTTGGTAGCACATGTAAAGCAGAGTGTATATCCCATACCTTGGTATGTAGATATCCAGCTGATCAACAATAGATTGGCATCAGCCCGTTTCACGGTGACCTTTGCCGTTGCGTCACCATTTTGACGATCTGAGTTTGCTGTAGGTATGACTGTAAATTCCACGGCTGCCTTATCACGATCAAGCAAGAGCTTGGTGTTGAGCGTATACGGGAGTACGTACTGCCGCTTGCGCCACAGCCCCGCGCGCCACTTTTCTGCTGGCCCTTGCTTAGTACCTGCGGCTTATCCACCATGAAGCCACAACTCACCAATCACGAGCCTGCGCTTCATTCTTTCGCTCTGAAACCCGGCACTGCTACCGCTTGATCTCGTGCTGAGCCCTGCCCTCTCAAGCTTCCCCCTGGCCTTTTGCATGCTTCGATCTGCCTGCTGAAACAGCGCGTCGCATCAAAAAAGGGGGGCGTGCGTCTCTTCAAGGGGGCCCCCATTTGCCGTCTCTCTCGCTCTCGCCGACGCTTCTTCTTCTTCTTTCACCTCATCACTGCTTGATCCAAGCGCCCCTTGTTGAATCACACCAGACTGGTCCTATTGCAGCTAATCAAGAGACAGAAAAGAGGCTTCGCCCAGCTCTGTTGTCTCACCCCCTTGCAGCTCGCTCCGCTTCTTCTAGAAACGCGTTGCCCGAGAGCCAGTCGACGGCATAGACGGTTCCCACACGCCCCCTCCCTCACACATCTTCGGCTCACTTGACAGGACTGGGAAGGTTGTCTTCTTTGTCCACACCACGCTGCGTCCGCTGGTTCGAGCTTGCAACTACACCACAGGAAACGCTCTCTACCCATCTATATAACTACCCTCAGACTCCCGCTCGTGTGCCGAGCTTCTTTCTGCCCAGCATGACTACTGAAGCACAAGACGAATTCGACAGACTTGTCGCAAACAACACGCACCGTGAAACCGTTCACCCTGAAGATCGTGCCGACGCCGACTCCCATCACGGATCTGACCTCGACGAGGAGGAGCAATACCGCAACGCAAGAATTGAAGAGGCTATGAGAATGCCTACCGCCGCCGCAGAGCTGAAGCTGCCCCCCGCGTCTTTTGACAGCGGCCGGTCCACTGGTGTCAAGGGCGTCATTGCCGATGCCAGAAGCTATGAGTCCGCTCGCAGGACCAAGTGGAGAAATCGAGCAATGTCCGTCCGCAAGAGTGTCTTTGGCACCCCGCGCTCAAGCGGCAACAAGAGCGAGAGCGAGAGCGAGGAGGCCATCTTCAGCGGTGGCGATGATGACGAAGAGGAAGAGTTCCTGAGCATGTGGAGGGAGGCCAGGAGACAGGAGCTTGAGAATGAAGCTGGCCAGTCAGTCCGCACCAGAAGGACGAGCCCCAGCACGCGGATATATGGCCGCATGGACGAGGTGGATGCCTTGGGATATCTGGACGCCATCGAAAAGGTGAACAGAGACACCACTGTCGTCGTCTTTGTCTACGACCACGAGGTAAGAATCCTTTCCACTATACATATATCTATCTTGGCTTGACAGTATCTAACATTATTTGCTCAGAGCGAGGTCTCATCAGCCATCGAATCAGTGCTGGTTCCCCTGGTCAAGTCAAACCCGTCAGTTCATTTCGTCAAGGTCCACTACGAGGATATTGAGTTTGATAATGCTGCGGTACCTGCCATTCTGGCCTACCGAAACCAGGGAGACCTGTTCGCCAATCTCACCGGCATTATTGAGATGATGCCGGATGACGAGCACTTTGGTCCCGAGTCTCTGGAAAAAGTCCTCAAGAAGCACGGCGTGCTATGATGTGAATCTGCACAATAATTTGCTCTACTATATACCATTTGCTTGTTACATTTCTTCTTCTTCTGTACCTTTATTAATCAGACGGCTTGCTTCGCTTAAAAGACGCCAGTTATTCGGATAGCATCAGCATCATCATTTGGAAATCGCCATCTGTTTGTCTCAGCCTCCTGGACCGACCCGGCTGCCGGCACGGACATCCGTGCCGCCACATTTTTATGAAGATACCCCACTTCTTCGAATTTTCTATGCTTGGCTACTGGGATTACCGACTTGGGTTGGGCTTGACCCCCTTGGTGTTTTGTATGGTCTGGCATCCCCAGCACCTGACCTGATCCCTGCCCCGGCAGTTCTCTTTTCCTTTTCCGTTTTTTTTCTTTCTTTTGTTTCGGCCAATACGGAGTTTGCGGAGACTGGGGATAAAAGTATTAGACGGGGAGCGGCACGTGTATAATGTCGGAATGTCGGAACGCCATCTCGCTTTCGTTTTTTTTTTTTTTAACATGTTGGGATATGATGGGTTATGCATGGGGTTGGTGGTTATGAACGGATTTTGATAGGGTAGATAGGGCTGGGCTATATGCCGAAGCGATATCGGCCAATATGAAACACAATTGCATATCTATGGTGTTCCAAACTGTTTATTCCGACTCTGTGAATTATGTACTTTGAGGTAAAATCCGGGAGCTGAGGTGGCATGCTGGGCAAATGCATTGCGTTGATGAGACCTTTTTATTAAGAGTCTTCATATTTAGACCGTACCGAATTCATATTTGAATCGTAGTGACAATTCTTCCCATCAAGCTACACCTGTTTACAGCGCTAATTACTGGCTGATAATGCAATTACTAACTGAGCCTAATAACAAAATTCTATGGAGTACTGCATTACAGGTTTTAAAATACAGCAAGACGAACTAGATGAAATAACCGGCCTGTGATATTAATAGATTGAGCAGATAGCTGTAGATTGAATAGATAGCTATAGAATTGAGTTAGTGCTATGCACTTTGTGTTTATATAAGTGTATAGAAAATTAGATTGATGGGTAACTCGAACTTGCGGCAAGGGCCACGACCGTTCAAATAGAACTTCGTTACGGCCTAAATTTGAAGATTCTTATTAATAGTTTTTGAATCGCCGAATTAGTTAACAATATGCTACGGTTAGCTTGTCAAACACACGCCCAGACTCTTCACTCTCATTTGCGGTTCTCGATTTTTGCCCGAGATTCCGATGGGATATGAATAAATCTCGCGGAGTACAGCCGTTATTATCTCTTGCAGTGATTTGCGCACCAGCAGCTAAAAGAATTCGAACAATATCTCTTCTTCTCGTATTACCCGTACGTCGCGATATATAGTCATCGGGCTCAGGCTCAGTTAAAAAGCCGTTGGCCACTGAATGGAGTGGTGTCCGTTGGTAATCATCCAAGCAATGGACGTTGACATTCCATTTGGTTACCAAGATTTCTACAACATCGTCCCTTAAACTTTGCGCGGCGACATGCAAAGGGCTTGCGCCATCACAGCCTCTACAAGACGCATTAGGATCAACGTTGCAGTCAGTCAAGAAGTATTCCACGGCTTCTCCACAGCCCCTTTGTATAGCAAGAGACAACGGCGTTTCAGAGCAGGAGTCAGGTGTTGTTAGCTTCTGAGGGCCAAACCAATCCCAATATGGATCGGAGAGGGCTTTTTGACCGTTATTTTCGAAGTGATAGAGATGCCACTCATCACTAAGGGATTTCGGTTCAAATGTTCGAAGCTGTGGATTCACTCCCAGCTCGCTAACAAGACACTGTAGCATTTCGGCAACATTTTTTTTGCTCCGGTACTCACTACCAAGCAATGCGAAGTGTATCGCACCCCAGCTGTTGTTCTCTTCAATCAGTGGTAGCGGCATATTCCATTCGTTGACCAAGCGCTGGACAGTGGTTGCTAGACCACGTAGGAGGGCCCAGTGTAATGCGTTGTATCCCCATCTATCCTCAATACTAGGATCCACGCCAGGCTGTGCAAGGAGCAGTTCGACTGCCTCAGCCCTGCGCCAATGAATCGCCACATGAAGGGGCGTATTCCCTTCTCCATCCATGTAATTCAAATCAAGACGCCATTTTGGGTCCAGAAGCAGGCGGATTGCAGGCACACTCCCCTGACGACAGGCACCGTGGAGGGCTGTTGAACCGCTAGGAAACACAGCCATATCTCGAAATTTTGAAGGCACTGTGCAAAACCGCTCAGACCAATATTCCAGGAGAATTAGGCTCACCCGTTCGGCATTGGATATATGCGTTCTTGTAGCCACTTCCAACAGGGGATCTCCAAATATGCTGTAGATATTGGCGTCAGCGCCCCTTTCAAGCAAATGCCGCACTATTTTGGGTGCCCCCATTTTGACTGCCACCATTAGTGGATTCTCGTCTGGTGTTGTGCCTTTGACATCTGCGCCCTGGAGTAGTAGATACTCGGCGGCATTTTCATGATGGCCACTCAGAGCTGTATATAGTGGCGTATATCCATATATGTTTTTAATATTAATGCGCGCCCTATTCTTGATAAGCATCTCAACAATAGGAAGGTGTCCATATTTAACAGCCAGGTGAAGAGGCGTATTCCCATCTTGATCTTTGATATTGATGCGCGCCCTATTCTTGATAAGTATCTCAATAATAGGAAGATGTCCATATTTAACGGCCAGGTGGAGAGGCGCATCTCCATCTTGATCTTTGATATTGATGCGCGCCCTATTCTTGATAAGTATCTCAATAATAGGAAGGTGTCCGTATTTAACGGCCAGGTGGAGAGGCGTGCATTTAGGTGCTCTGGCGAATACTTCTTTTATGTGTGGCCAAATACTATCTTCCTTGAGCATTCGTTGCATAAGAGCGGTCAGACCAAACTTAGCTGCGACCAGTTCTGGCTCTTTGGATGGCTCACATCGCCACTCCGTCCATAATGGAAAGTAATGGGATTTTCTGGAGAAAAAGTCCTCATTTTCATCAAGTATTCTGCAGCCATGCTGATTGGATCTTCTAAAATGGAAAGTCCAATAGTGTCCTGCATAATAGAAGAAGCTATAGCGGAACCTGTCGTCTCGATTATGAAAATAAGAGTTCCCCGGGCGATGGGGGTGTTCGAGGCACCCGTTCTGGAGGTAAGAAATACATGCGGATGCCAATTTCGAATTCTCCAACTCGGTAAGAGATAGTGAAAACCAAGGTTTCGCCTGGGATTGCGGAATCTGACGTGTCAAGAAATCATAAGCACTTTGGTGAACCAGAGTTACAGTCTTGTTTGTGATGTTTAGGAAATGACCACAGTATGCGAGTTTTCCTCGTAAAACTGTCTGTTCATCTAAAAAATTGGTGGGCTGGATCTGTAGAACAGCCGCGAGTTCATCTAATTTCAGCGGCCGGATCGCGAATGCGCACCATCGAAGAATATTGAGAATCAGCTCTCTACGGCTGTATTCCATCTGATGAAGAATTATTTCATAGAGAGCGTCTAATCCCTGTGGGAATTGATTCAGAGCCGTTTCCACCTCTGAAATTTCTATAGAATGAAGATCTTTGATGACGAAGCTGACCCATAGATATGTGCCGGCCGACTTTTCCCTTAGAATAGTTTTGACATGATTTGTCAACTCAGCTGGATAATGCTTACTTTCAGATAGTTCCACAACGCGCGCTGAGATGTATTCATTTAACCCATTGCTGACTTCCGTCCTCGCATCTGTATCTAGACGGATTCTTGTAAACTGGTTTAATGAAGTTTCGAGGCAACGGGGATATTCCCGGCTTAGGACTATGATCTTAAGGTGGGGCGAAGTCACCGTGATATTGCTGAGTTTTTTAAGCAACGGCTCCAGTGATACCAGCTCACACTCATCCAACCCATCAAGAATGCAAAAAACTTGCGATGTGCTAAGGTCGTTTATCATTTCGAGGAAAATTATCCAGAGTGTTTCAAACGAATTTTCTTGGAATAGCCGGTCCTCCTGGATCTGGTAAGCAGGAATGATGTATTTGAAAAGTTCCTCCCTTTGGTTTAGCAATTGGTAGAGTAGCCCTCTAGCAACTGCGACAGCGTTGTTTCGCGTGTTGTCCTTAAGATCACAGAAGAAATAAGTTGAATAACAGTGTGGCGCGTTCCCAGTGGAGCTAAAGTAGCTCTGGAGGTACTCCGTAAGGTAAATCGACAACATAGTTTTGCCTAGGCCAGGACCACCTGATATCCAGAGAAGCCCGCCATCGGAATCTCTCCATTGGACAAACTCTTTCCACTGAGTAATCCAGTCACAAGTCTTGTCGACAAGTTCTCCCTTAGCTGTGATAAGCCTAGCCCGATCGGTTGGGGGATTCGTGATGAAAAGGGCTCGAAAGCATTTTGCACTGTCAGGACTAGAATCGGCCGCTTGTGCTATTTTGTTGAGTTTTTTGTCAACAGAATCGAATCCGGCTCGCATATTTCCAGCTACTTTGTAAATTCCTTCTCTAATGGAGATATGTTAGCTTGATTCTGTCTAATCAAGCGTTTGACTTACAAATTAAGGCGAGTAATATGAAGGGTTAGTAGGTGATACTCTTGATCTAGCACCTCGAACAACCTAAGAATGTCTTCTTCTTTCTGCAGACTAACAATGGCCCTCCAAGTCTTCTTTCTTAACGAGTCATTGTTCTCAAACGAGATGCCTTCGAGAAGAGATTGCAATGATTGAGAATGGTTTTTGCATCGAGCTAATATTGTTCTTATCTCCTCTGTTTGTAACTCAGCTGTATTCTGGATTCGTTTTGCAAGAGAGTTGAGGCTTTCAACGCGCTCAATCTGCTGCCGTATTTGATCTGGAGCATCCTGGACTTGATTGACCACAGATTTGACCAACTTGATAGTCTTGAACGAGACTTCGGCAAACTGTTCTGCAGCGGCTATAATGCCAAGGATCTCAGCACCAGACATGTTGGACAAGTAGGTATAATGATATCATCGCACAGCACTAGGTAGGTATATTTGCCCTCCCCCAAGTCCAGTCCTAGATTCTTGAAAAACCGGCATTGGGTAGGTAGTCATCAGGCTCTCTATATCCCCTTGAATTGTTGGTACGACAACCAAGATATATATGTGTAATATTTATGTCTTAGAGAGGTACAACATGTGCATGTATGAGTACCTGTTCTTGGGACTACTTTAGTACTACTAGGTACCTAAGTACTAGAGGCACCTGCCTAGTAGAGGTATCGATGCATGCCTGCCAGGCCCTAGGTACCTAGCCACTAAGTACCTGGTATATTCCGGCATGCTGGAGTGAAAAACATGACTACTACCTCCTATCCATAGCACATATACTTTTCTCACGCGAGACCGCCTTGTTTCTTAATAACAGAAATGAACATTGCTCATATCCAAAGCAGCACCATGTCATGAGCAGCTGCTTCGCGAACTGAATGATTGTCTTGATTCCACCTCCATACATAATAAACTCCGGAACGCCTGATCCCAATCTCCTCAAAACGTACATCACTTTAGATAGATACTTATGAGTGAAGAATTCAAACAGTCCCAAGTTGATGAAATTCTCGCTATTGCAGGTACTAAAGGAAAACAAAAAGGAAAGGAAGAATTGGAAACGGGGAAGGGGAAGGGAGCACCTAGTCGGTAGTAGGATCAGATACTGCTGCTGCTGCTGCTACTACTACTACTACTACTCATATGATGCTTTTGATCAATGGTTTTTTATGGGTTGGATGGTCCAGAGAAGCTCCCCGCATAGGGTGCCCCACCATAGCGGAGACCCGGGATAACGGGAATGGAAACTCCACAGTGGGAAGGGAGAAGCACTGACGTACGAGCGCATGCACAGTATGATGCTATTCAGTAGATGAAGATTATGTAGGTGAGATTGTTTCTTGAAGGATGTTGTCGTCATTGAAATTGAACCATGCTAAAGGATATTCCCATTACCACAACTATCAAGTAGTACCGATCAATGTTGAGAGAGAGGCCGAAGATGGCACAACAAGCGCCAAATACAGAGTTCCGCGTTTGCCATGTCCGAGTCATCATCAAACGCGGCCCCTCACCTGTATTACCTTAATGCTGCCTCTGCCTTACGCATGACACTCGGTCCCTTGCAAGGTTCACCACCAAGCTGCACATCGATGGAGACTTGCCTTAGCCTCGTTTCTTGGCCGTCAACGATGTCTTGGAACCGCTCTTGAATTTCGTCTTCTTCTTCTTCTTCATCGTCTTCATGTAACAGACCTTGTAGTAGCCCCGAATCTTCTAATCTCACATGTGCAGTAAATACCAACTTGGCCACCCGAGACAAAGCTTACCTGCGTTTCTCTCCGTATTCGTACCTCGTTGGCTTTGGATTAACTGAGGCCGCAAAAGCCCCTCGACAAGCCACTCAAGCATCGGCCCCACCATCCATCTTAGTGGTTGCTCATCACTATCCGTCGAGGGCCAGAAAACCACCGGGCGCATCCGGGAGAGCAGCTTGTTGCTGGAGGCAGATGAAGCCTCGTTTCTTATCTCTATTTCCCTCTCTTTTCTCTCTTTTCTTTTTTCCCTCCTCTCTTCTCTGCATCAGAGCTCAGTTGCTGCCATTCTGCTGGTGGTCGAGCCTGTAAAACGGCTGCATAATCTGCACGTGAGACGGCTTCATCCATCCAATCCTTCAAGGTACCTGTTTCCCCATACTCTCACTCTCGACATCATCAGCATCATCATCCAGCTCCAAATTTACCGCCTCCCCACTCCGGCCGCGCCATCTCGCCATCTCCATATCACCTCTGGCTGCTAAACGTTCAACTAATACCTCGTCTTCCAGGTCACGCGCTGCGCTGCCAGAGACTCAATTCAACGTCCGTGCCGGGTTACCCCACCACCCTGTCGCCTTCAGCGGGCCTTCAGCGGCTATTCGTAGGTGCTGGAATCGCTAAAACGGCCACTGCCATCAGCCAGCATCAGGCAGCCTCGGGTTCCCGCAGGCAACAACTCAGCCTCAGAGCTTCTCCCTGGTGCAACTCGACTCGCAACCGCTTTACCAGATCCAGCTTCATCTGTCGGCCTATTCTTTTTGCGACCGGCAACTTTGGTCGGAGGCGACATTTTTCCTCTAATTGGTTTTGATTCACGTTCGTCTTCCTTTGCGAGCTCTTCTTCTTCTTCTTCTTCTACCTTTGAACCCTGGTTAGTTCTTTCATCTTGCGAGCTGTTGGCCTCTGACCTCATTCCCATTCATCCAAGTCAACCCCTCCCCGCCGCTTTCTTCCCCCCTCCATTCACACCACTGCCACTGTTATTCTCGCCGTCCAGAAAGAGTTACCCGCGGCCTGTTGATTCATGGGCCTGTCGACAAGTCATAGCTTTGGTGTGTGAGATGGTCCTCGAACTGACCACAGTCACTTCGTGATGGAACAGCTTGAAACGTCGCCATCCCCGCCGCCTCTCCAGCTTCGCCGTCGCGATACCGTGCTTGCTCGACTGAGCAACCCAGCAGCTTCTTGCCCAGCACCAACTTCGACACTTTCGCCTTCGGCGACAATAGCATCGCCTACAGCGGGCGCCAGCCTCTCCGCCTCAGAGCCCACTCTCCGATTTCCCAGACCGCAGGGAAACAAGCAGCTTGCAAATTGGATATCGAGCAGCAATCCCAACATCATGGATCTGGCTCCGCCAAACGAGGACAACGGCCTATCCGAATCAACGTATGAGCTCGTCTCGGGCCCGGGCACCGATACAGAAGAATCGCAAGACGACAACTACCCCGGGTCCATCAGCGAATCCGTGGGCTCGCTCGACTTTCATCGGCCAGACGATGTCCAAAGCTTGACCGGAACGGAAGACTCATACGAGACTGAGTCTGCGGTTGATGACGCAGCGTCCGACCGCGATGAGACTGAGGATGAAGAAGACGACGAGGACTCGGTTCACGAAGACACCGTGCTAGCAGAGTCTCATTTTACAAACGAGACTACCAAACTCGAGCCCTTCCCAGCCTTTGAGCATGACGCTGCCTTTGAGCAAGAGGCCTACTCTCGATCATCGCTCGAATATACACAACAGAGCTTGGGGACACCGTCTTTTCCCACTCCTGAGGCTAGCCGAGTCATCGAAAGGCCCGACGAACATGAGAAGAAGAAATCTTGGAAACAGAAGGCGTCTGAATTTTGGCAACTCGACTCAGAGGCCAAGGAATATCTAGCTGAGGCAACTTGGGGAGCCTTTCCTGGCTTCATGTTTGTCCTCGTCGTCCTCGTCGCCCTGCCCATCTTCTACCGAGCACCGTCGAGCTCGACCATCCCAGACATACAAGTACCACGAGCCATTACCGCAACGGTCACCACCACATCATATCTCACCTCTTCATCCTTGGCGACCTCTAGTAGTAGCAACCCTGTTCCTTCCTCTACCAATAGCGTGGCTTTAGTGCCTGTTGGCGAAGCACAGTCAGACGACTGGATATTCGGCGCCAAGAAGCCAGTTGTCTCGATGACGGCCGAAGCACACAATGATATTTTGATTCACATTCCCAAGAGTATTAAGAAGACGTGGATGGCCAAGGAATGCCTGACTGTAACTGCCAAAAGAGGCGATAGCCTCGTTGATACCACCATGACCATGGTAGACGAAGGTCTCCGCCTCAAATTCGCCAAGAAGGAAATCCATGGCATTATCAGCCTCTCCCTCGAGGCCAACTGCCGCCCAAAGATGCACAAAGTGGTTAAGGTTCACTTTGGCAAGGGCTTGATGGAAGAAGCCTTTGAGCGAACCAAAAGCCTGGCCCATGATCTCTCCGGCCTCGTGCCCGCCGCTGCTCAGGAGGCGGAGCGGTGCATCGAAAACGCAAAGCAGTCCCTGAACTCGGCATGTCAAAACGTTTGCCAGACGGTCACTGAGACCGTGTCAAAAACATTTGGCGCCTCCTTTGCAGATGCGCGGCAGAACTTGGACAATCTGGTGTCGACGGCCAAGGCCCAGTTTGATGAAGCCACCCAAGGGATTACGAACAAGCTCGATCTTATCGCTCAACAGGCTACAGAAAACCTACCATCAGTTGAAGAGATTCAGAACCAAATACAGCTCCAACTTCTCGATGCCCAGATATCGGCTAAACTCTGGTGGCTGCAAGTCATTGGCAGAGAGGAGGAGCATGACGAATATCTACGCAAGGCCAAGTCTTATGCTGCCGAGAAGCACGCAGCTGCCGAAGAGATGAAGCATGCCAAAAAGGACATTCACGAGAAGCTGATAGAGCCTGCTTCGCGGTTCTGGTCCATGCTGACGGGCAAGACGGCATGTCGAGAGAATTCCCATCAGCAGTGCAAGGACGCAACATGAGGTTGTTGAGATTGCGCCGTCTTTTATTATCCTTTCGACCTTGTTTTATGTTTTGGGACCCCAAGAGGATCGGTACATGTATTAATGAACTTGAATGAACAGGAACAGGTTGGACGGACGTATGGAGTTTTATGGAAATTTTCTTTCTTTAGTTGTCTTCTTTTCAGTTGCTTATGCGGAGGGATATTTGGTTTTTATTACAGTATGTATGGCAAACAACAAATACACATGCTACTTTTGTTGCCAACCTAGGAATTACGCTTTGTAATAAAATTTGCCCTTTCTCTTCTCATGTCAATACAAATTTATCTCATCTCTCGGACGTGCCAATGTACTGCTTCTCGACTCTAGTTGCACGCAACATAGCTGGTGTAGTTGGGAAACGCACATCTTACCCACAGTTGTAGTATTACCATCTGTCTGGTCACTTGATCAACGCAAGCGTCTCTTCCTCGTGCTATCCCACGTTACTCACGCCCTCGCTATTAAATAACTCAAAAAAACCACGTGCCAAGTAATATCCATTTATGAAATACAGATTATGTAGCCTGTAAGGGCCCAAAAATCCAGTTGTGTTGGGTATATTCGTGATCTTAAGTCGAAGCAAAGACGGCATATAAACAAACAATGTCGCCACCAAAAACAAAACAAAACAAAACAAACAAAAACGGGTGAATAATAATATGGAGCAGCATGTATTCGGCACCTAACCTATGAGATGATGCACGTAATGCATAAAAGGGGGCTCTACACGTGTTCCAGCAGCTTAAAACCAGATCTTCATAAAAAAAAGGCAAAGTACCTCTTCCGCAAAAAATACCCGTCGCGCTACAAACGGACAGGTACCATTAAAAAAAAAAAGAAAAAAGGGAACCCAATAGAAAAAAAAAATTAGCCCCGCCACCCACTACGAGAGGAGGGAGGGGCAGCGCCAGAGCAAACCAAACTCCCACTTTCCAGCCCAGGCAGAACAAAGCCCCTCGCTGAAGAACCAACCACCACCACCACCCTTTTTTAACCATAACCCCGTCCCGCTAGGCAGATCAAAGCAGAAAAAAAAAGGCCGCCTCTTTTTTGCGACAGAGCTGATCATCTATCTAAACGGCTCTTCATCTTCCAGTGAGTTTTGCTACGGAGCGCAGCGCTTGCAAAGGGGAGCGACTACTGTTACTCTTCTCTTCCCTGCGCCCACCCTTTACATCAAACATCGTGTTGTTTTTTTCTGCTCAGGCTGCAAACGACTAACGTTGCGATTTGTCACGAAGCAGGAAACTTTTCAGTTGATATCCGACCAACTCTCACATATACAAAATGTCTTCTACCGAAGCTACCGAGCCCAAGGTCGAGCAGACCAAGACTGAGGTACGGCTCCCATATGACTCGATCGATGCGGGATATCTCCGATATATCGGCGGCGGGAAACCGCATATCTTGTCCATCTTGTGCTGACATATAGCTCCTTTAGGCTCCTGCTGCGTCTGTGACTGCTTCGTCCGTCTTCTCCATGTTCGGCGGTGGCGAGAAGAAGGAGAAGAAGGAGGACGAGGACCGTGGCGACAACTCCGGAAGCGCAAAGGCTCAGCGCGAGGCCAAGGGCGAGGAGGTAAGCTGCGAAAGCTTCGCCGCCATGACGACAGAAGAAGTAGTAACGTCGCGGATTCGCAAACTGACACGTATTCTATAGGACGAGGTCCCCGAGAGCGAGGATGTTCACTTCGAGCCCGTCGTCAAGCTGACCGAGAAGGTCGATGTCAAGACCAACGAGGAGTCCGAGGAGCAGCTCTTCAAGATGCGCGCCAAGCTTTTCAAGTTCGTCAAGGCCCCCAAGAAGGACGGCGAGGAGGCCCCGGCCACCGCTGGCGAGTGGAAGGAGCGAGGAACTGGTGATGTCAGGCTGCTCAAGCACAAGGAGAACTCCAAGGTCAGACTGGTTATGCGACGAGAGAAGACTCTCAAGGTCTGCGCCAACCACTACAGTACGTCCCCACATATACATTTCCCCTTGTCCGAATCCTCCAACCTGGCGCCCAACTAAGCGGGGCGTCGAGGCGACGGGGGTGCCCGTTCCTAATGAGACTAGGTTTACTGACAGGTGCGCGCAGTCGTCCCCGAGATCACGCTGTCGCCCAATGTTGGCTCTGACCGAAGCTGGGTGTGGAACGCCGCTGCCGATGTCAGCGAGGGCGAGCCCGAGGCCGTTACTCTGGCTATCCGATTTGCCAACTCTGACAGTAAGTGAAGGGCTTTGATCCCAACTTACTGATGTATAACCACTAACATGATTGCCTCTAGACGCCAACCAGTTCAGGGATGCCTTCCTGAAGGCGCAGAAGGAGAGCGCCCACCTCTTCAAGGCCGCCGACGACGAGGAGGAGAAGGAGGAGGAGGAGAAGACCGCTTAAGCCGATGTTTCCTCCCTCGACCAAGAACCCGAAATCAATGCTTGCCGCTTCTCGAACCATAATTCCCCCCCATCACAACGCCGCATCAGCTGTTGATTAAGCATAGAGATGCTTGCACCTCGACACCCCACGCCCCCTCACATCACAACACGCACACAAACACAACACATCGATCGATATGGGCCTCTGCACTAAGTCTAAGTCGATGTAGTCAGAGGCGGTCGACGTGGATCATGAAGACTGGAGAGCCTCCAAGGGATAAGCACCAAGTGGCGCAGCCTTGGGGAGATTGCAGATAATGGCATTTGATAGTAAAGCACCCTGATGTAAAGAAATAAAAAGTTGATACCAGAAGACGAGCTCGGTGTGGTGTGTAGATGAACGTGTAGTGGTAAAATGTGCAGATGAACCTAGAAGAATCAAGAGAGGCACGGAGTATCTGTTGAGCAAATCACGAGTACACATTTATCCTTGGAACTCTATTTAAAAAGCATGTGATGGCAAGCATACTAAGGTACTAGTACCTGCCTATCGGAGCTCGATGTTGCTGCAGCGATGCTGGAATGGAAATGGAACTCTCTCCTCCACCAAGATGTTACAGGCGATATGCTTTGGATGCTGATATCTACCAAGGTATGCCACAGCTTTATCTACATCTACTATGCTCCGTATTATGTGTACAAGTATGTATGCAGAGCATTAATCTGGGCACTACAGTAAGCAGTACAAAGGCATAGAAGGGCGAATAGAGCTTCGCGGTGGCAAAGCTCCGCCATGCTGTAGATGCTGACGTCTATCTCACCGCCCTATCTGCATCTACTATTGCGTATTACGTGTATACAACGTTATCCAGGTAAAGCAAATAGAGCTTCAACGTGGCCATTCCCGAATGATGAGCGGCATTTCCGCCCAGAAGCTGGCCTGCTTCGGCACCGGTTTAGCGCGCCGAGAAGCAAAAAAACGATTCCGTCCGATCTCCTTATGGCACTATGACGGAGTACTCCGGGCTTCGTGCCTGCACAGTGCCTCCTGTTTCGGGCGGCCTAAAGCAACAGCCAGAGAGGGCCAGCATGCATGTACACAAGAATAGCAGCAAATTCACTCCTACTCCGTGCAAGTACATCTGCACGTCCACTGCAAAGAGCAAAAGCCGGCGGCCAAGGCGAGGCGAAGCCCAGGCAAGGGGGCAGCCGCAAGGCGGTGATTGGAGGTTCAGCGACAACTAGCCCCGAATGGCGGATGGCCGGCCCTATTTGCCAGTTCATTACTACGGAGCAGCCTGAGGGAAAAGGTTTTTTTTTTTTTCTAAAGAGGTGGAACCTTTTGGGCTTTGTTCCGCTGTCTTAATACTTACCTGGAAGACGGCAGAAGCTCGCAGCGCACAGTGACAAACTACCTAAAGGAACGGACGGGGACAGGGAACAGGACAGCCTCACCCAGCCCTTTCCCTTTTACACGGCCCCTTCTCTCCCTTCAAAACCCAATTTGCTGGGAGGACGAGATCGGAACAAACAGAACCAAACGAGAGCCGCTTTTCCGCCGAATCCACCGTTGCTGCCAATTAATTCGTGTCGAGAGATTCTCTTCGGGTGCGTCTTTTGTCTGCGCTTTTGTTGGCTTTACCGGTATTTTATTTCTTTCGTCTTCCGTCTTTTACCTCCCGCCCCTTTTTTTTTTATTTCCCTCTCCCCGGGGCATTTCGATTAGCTGTGCTTTGCGTGTCTGTGAGAGCGAGAGAGCAGAGCTCCGTGTGTGTGTGTGTGTGTGTGTGCGTGTGCCTGGAGCCGTTGCGTGTTGCGTGTGTGTGTTGTGTCTGACAAGGACAAGACAGGCGACAGGACCAAGAAACGGGACAAGGGCCGCCAGCAGACAAGCAGCAGCGGCGGCGGGCTTTGGTCTCTTCTGCGATTTACTTCCTTTTTTTGTATCGGATCCTTTTTTTTTTCCCTCTCTTTTTCCGCCCGGGTATTTTTTTGCCACCATCTCCATCTGTTATTTTCCCGTAATAGACGTTTTTTCGAGGGAGGGCATCTAGGAAAATCATTGTGCCCATCATGTTGGTCGAGGTGAGTTTTTTTTTACAATGCAGCGTCTTTTTTTTTTTTCCATCTCGTCTCATGCGTTCTTCGTGTACTTCTTTTTCTTCCTTTTACTGTTTCTTTTTCTGCTTTGACACGGCTTTATAATTCCTCGGAGCACTTGAATATCCTTTTTTTTTTTTTTGCACGGTG
>PXNZ01000748.1:0-20461 GCA_003012085.1 Trichoderma brevicompactum
CCGAGGCCGGCCCTGGCATACGAAGTACTCATTAAACAGATTGGCCGCTGACTCTTGAGCTTGCTCGCTCGCCATGACAACCGCCGCAGCGTCCCAAGGCTCCGACTGCTCCCACACCGCCCCCTCGCGAGCTGCCCCATCCCGGTCATATTCCACACGCTCCTCCCGCCCCCCTCCCGTACCCTCTTCTGCTGGCGGCGCGGCTGGGCCACCTGCGTCCTCCAACTCCAACTCCCACACGTACCATCGTCACCACTACCAGGCCCAACAACCTGCGGTGCAGCAGCAGCAGCAGCAGCAGCAGACACAGCAACAGCAGCAGCAGCAACAGCAACAGCAACAGACGCAGCAGCAGCACCAGGCTCGTCACCGTCGCCGCAGCTCGTCGTCGTCCCGCCAAGCACTGGAGCCTCCGTCATCACAAAATGACTACGATACTTCGCATCTAGCCGCAGCCCAGTCCAAGCGCAGCTCCAGCCGAGATCGCCCACCGCTCTCCTCTAATAACAGGGCTGCGGACGCCTCCCGATCCCATCGAAGGAGCACCAGCATTCGTTCTACACATACTCGTCAAGGCCATTCCGAGATGCCTCCCTCGGCCGTCGCCAACAACGGCAGCACCGCCGCTGCGTCGCACAACACCTCTCATGGCGCCGCCGACGCGACGCATGCCTCGTCCAGCGCCAAACAGTCCAGGTCGCGCACCACTATCCCTACTCAGTCTGGTAAATGGATCTTGGGCAAGACCATCGGCGCTGGCAGCATGGGAAAGGTGAAGTTGGCTCGCAAAGAAGATGGAAGTGAACAGGTTTGTAGCCTTATCCCCTCACCCCCCCTTTGCTTTTCGTTTGATATATTATTTCATTGCTAACGCCGTGGCGCTTCCTCAAGGTTGCGTGCAAAATCATCCCTCGCGGTTCTACCGATGACGGCCACCAGAGCCGGGCGGAAAAGGAGCGCGCGGATCAGTCAAAGGAGATTCGAACTGCTCGCGAGGCTGCAATCGTCACCCTCCTTCACCACCCTCACATCTGCGGGATGCGAGATGTGGTTCGCACAAACTATCATTGGTACATGCTCTTTGAGTACGTCAACGGTGGTCAGATGCTCGACTACATTATCTCGCATGGCAAGCTCAAGGAGAAGCAAGCCCGCAAGTTTAGTCGTCAAATTGCCAGCGCTCTCGACTATTGCCATCGGAACAGCATCGTCCATCGCGATCTGAAAATCGAAAACATTCTCATCAGCAAGACTGGCGACATCAAGATCATCGACTTTGGGCTTAGTAATCTGTTTTCGCCTCGAGGCCACCTCAAGACCTTCTGCGGAAGTCTCTACTTCGCCGCTCCCGAGCTGCTACAGGCCAGGGCATACACCGGCCCCGAAGTTGATGTGTGGAGCTTTGGCATCGTCCTCTACGTTCTCGTTTGTGGTAAGGTGCCTTTCGACGATCAGAGCATGCCTGCCCTTCATGCAAAGATCAAGAAGGGACTCGTCGACTATCCAAGTTGGCTTTCAAATGGTGAGCATTCATCGGTACCCCCCCATGCGCGATCAATATGGTTGATTAAGTACTGACGTTGACCAACATAGAATGCAAACACCTAATGTCCCGAATGCTGGTCACAGATCCCAAGCAACGAGCCACCATGCAAGAAGTTATGAACCACCCATGGATGATCAAGGGATTCAGCGGGCCTCCTGATAACTATCTTCCCGTCCGAGAGCCCCTCACCGCAAACCTAGAGCCAGAAGTTATTCACGCTATGCAAGGTTTCAACTTTGGATCACCTGAAACCATACGTGCTCAGCTTACAAAGGTTATCGAGTCTGAGGATTACCAGCAGGCCGTCAAGGCTTACCAGCGGGAGAAGGAACTCCCACAACCCAGCAAAGATAGCGAGAAGAAGCGCGGATTTGGTTTTGATTTTTACAAGAGGAGAAACTCCAATAGTCGCGACACTCTCAGCGGGCCGAGCTCCGAGGCATTGCAAATTGGTGCCGACCCCCTCAACGCTTTTAATCCGCTTACCTCTATCTATTACCTCGTGAAAGAGAAGCAAGACCGTGAGCATGCCGAGATGAACCCACCGGCGGCTACATCGCGTGAAAAGGAGAAGGAAAAGGAACGGGAGCGAGAAAGGGAGCGAGAACGCGAACGAGAGCGCGAAAGGGAGAGGGAAAGGGAAAAGGAGAGGGACCGTGAAAAGGAGAAGGAAAGAGAGCGTGAACGTGAGCGGGAACGGGAGCGGGAGCGTGAGCGTGAAAAACTACCAGAGGGTGTGCCCGATTTGGTACCCCCTCAAGCGGCTCACACCAATGCTGCAGCGTATGAAATGCCGGGCGAGAGACCCACAGGCGGACGAACTCGACCCAGAGCTCGTACTCATGGGGAAGACGATGCGCCAGATCTGGTCAAGCAACAGCACGTGCCTGTGCAGCCTGAAACAAAGGCCGAGCAACTGCAGAAGAAGGAAGGCACCGCTTCCAGTTTGCTCCGGCGGTTCAGCACTCGCAAACGCAGGGAGCCTGACCGATCGGAGAGGGAGAGAGACCGTTCTCACCCTCCCGTGGTACATGTTCACTCACCACCTGAGGGTGCCCCCACGGCGCCTAGGAAGAGCTTCAGCATCCGACGTGGCAGGCGAGAGCGTGACGATTCGGCCCAGATCGCGCTGCCATCTGGAGGCAGTCAGCCGCAACACAGCGAACTTCTAAGCCCCCCCATGTCGGCCGGTGGTATTCGCGGATCGCGAAAATCAGGTCTCGGACGGTCGACTAGCGTAAATTCAGCAGACCTTCGTCGACGAGACAATGATAGGTCGGCCAGAGAGCCGCCCCTAACGAGCGGCTCAGACCAATCAGTCATGAACGAAGGATCATCAACGGTACAGAGCCGCCATGGGCATTCGCAGTCTGTAGCAATGAGGGCCAAGTCATTGGGACACGCGCGCCGCGAGAGTGTTCAGCAGCGTCGACTTCGTAGAGAAGCCGCCCAAGAGTCTAATGTGCCTGAAGAAACGGACATGGAGCAGGAACAAAGCGGCGTCTCTACCGACAGATTAGACAGCGCTGAGCTGGCGAAACCTGTATACCTCAAGGGCCTTTTCAGCGTTTCAACCACCTCTGGCAAGTCCGTGCCGGCTATTCGCGCCGACATTCGGAGGGTCTTGAGGCAACTAAACGTCGACTACATCGAAATCCGAGGAGGCTTCAGTTGCAAGTACACGCCAAGCATTGACTTGAACAAAGTGCAAGACACGTCGAACAGCCCACCTTCCCAAAACCCGGGCCATCGCCGTCGCTTCAGCTTTGGTGGTCTCATGCGAGGCGAGGACCGTGATCGCGATGACATCCGCGACATGGATCGATCCCCCGTGACCCCGAGAACTCCTGGACGACAAGATCGAGACCGCAACCGAGAGCGGGACCGCAGTTACTCCAACTCTGAAGAATCGGTGGATAGCATCCCCCGAAGAAGTGGAGGAGTATCGAGACGCGTGCCCGGGGAGACAACGACTCAAGTGCAAAGCGATCTTGGGGGCAGCATGGTGATGGAGTTTGAGATTTTCATTGTCAAGGTTCCTTTGCTTTCTCTACATGGCATCCAGTTCAAGAGAATGACCGGGAACACGTGGCAGTACAAAAATATGGCGGAGCAAATTCTCAAGGAACTGAGGCTCTAAATTTTTGGCTTCCGACAATTAAAATGGCGCACACTCTGGGTTAGCGATGTCTTCGATAGGCGCAAGGAATTGCTAGCTGATGGGAGAGATGGAGGAGGGGAAAAACAAAAGGGACGAGGCAGGGGGTCCTCTTCTTTGTTGTTGCGAGGAGGAGAGGCCCTTTTGCTATGCCGGCAAGTTATGACAATCATTCAAAAATAGAAGGAGAGGGCGCGTTTGTATATGGCATGTTGCGGCATTTCACGTACGTAGCCGGAGTTTTCTTTCTTTTTCTTTTTCTTTTCTTTCTTTCATTTATTTTCAACTCTTTATCTTTCGTCCTTTGATAGTGTGTATTTCGGGAATGGCAGGCGGATAGAGCACCAGCCAAGTAATGAGAATTGTTTGGGGTGGCGGTTATCGCACACGGGGAGCACATGAGGCATACATCTTGGTTACTTACCAACGCTTAGATTACGTACTTAATAAACAAATAGCAATATGATTTGCGATATAGGGATTTCCCCGGTTGTTTCCTTTCCCAACAGCTATTCGTGTCTTGCGCATCAGTACTCGGTACTCCGTATCCCGATTTAAATTGATTGGGGGCTGTGAAGGGCCAATGTTTCATGCAACCTGAGTCGCACGACTTTGCGTATACTACATAGCTCCTGCGACTAGGTACTTGCAAGATCTTGTTTCACATGGTGAGACACTTTTTCTTTGTTTGCCTTGGTTGGCCAATACTATTTGGACCTGCAAAGGCTCCTGGTGCTTTATGTCAGAATTGTTTGCCGTAGCGACATACATGGTAGCCACAGCATCTAACGGCTTATACGTGTAACATGGCACGGAATAGTGGCGGGACTTTCCAAGTCGGTTAGAGCATCATGCAGGCCAACCATGTCGATCACATCAGATGGAGTGAGGAGGGCTGTGAAACCCTAGGAGGGAATAGGATTAAGTTTTCTTGTCGCCATTTTCTCTCTCTATCCATCTGTCTCTCGCGGGTTAACTGTTCCCCCTTTGTTGTCAATCTTTCATAACAATGGTCTTGGCAACTGATGTTGTTGGTTGCGACAAGATAGGTACAAGGTAACACCCAGGTGGTACTACTACTACTAAAGGTACCTACCTACCTACTACCTACCAGGTAGCTACCTATAGGTGCCCCATACTACGTAGTAGCACAGATATGGGTGCTCTAGCGCCATCTGCTCTCCCATATGCGCGTATTAAGTGCAGACTCCATCCCCCAGCACCCTCTATGCACACTATCCGACTTCAATCCCTACAACCTACGTAATTGAGCAAGCGGAGAGAGAGCGCGGGCGGAGAGTAAAAAAGGCGGGTCCTCGATTCGCAAGCGACCCGAGGTCACCTGCGTCTCTGCGTGCGCACGCGGACGGCAAAAAAGCGCCCAGCAGCTGGCAGCATCTCGACCCTCTTTTTTTCCCTCGATTTTTGCCTCTTTGCCGCTAGCCACTGGAAACGCGGGGCCGGCTATGCCTTGTTCGATGATTCTGCCGCCTCTGACCGACCACGCAACCTTGCAGCCGCCAGCCTCTTTCGCTCTCTTCTCGCTCTGCTGAGAGAAGCTTCGACTCGGCCCTCAGCTTTCTCCTCCCCACTAGCCGCCCATCTGTTTGCTCGTCCTTCATCCGTCCGGTTTTCTGGGCTCGTCCATTCTCGCGTGCCTTTGTCCTTGGGAGATATTTCACCGGACCGCTGTTGAAGAGAAGAAAAAAAAACTAGAATCCTCGGTGGACCGCTGTTGGACTGACAAGAAATTCCGGACTCGATTTTTACCTTGGCAGACTTGAGACTCAGGTCGCCGCCGCCGCCGCCATGAATGAGGTTTCGTCTACCAGGCTGTACTTGGGGAACCTCCCTCGACATGGTCCATCTCCATTGTTTCCCGCTCCCCGTGGCTACCACTAACTGGCTTCCGGCAGCTACCAAGGCCGATGTCGAGGCTCACTTTGCGACCCACGGCACCGGAGAGATTACCGAAGTAAAGCTGATGAATGGCTTCGGCTTCATCGAATATAAGGATGCTATGGATGCCCGCGACGTCGTCCCAGGTTCGCCTGCCCTCCCCAGTTCAAGCTAGCTGCTGGATCCATCATACTGACGAATCGCGCCTTATTCTCGACATGTACAGCTTTTCGTATGTCATCGCCCAATCATCTCTCTTTTTTCCCGTGTCGCCTGTTTTTATGCTCGATGCTAACCCGCGATTCAAACACAAAAAGATGGATCCGACTTTATGGGAGAACGCCTCACCGTCCAGTTTGCCCGTGGAAGTCGACACCGAGAGGGCGGTATGGGGCACGAGCGTGCTCCGCCGCGACCGCGTAGAACTCCTCATCGAATGCAGATTACGGGACTTCCGAATGATACCAGTTGGCAGGTCTGTTCCCTCTCCCAGTTTATTGCTCCTGGATTCCACGGGATTTGCATGCCCTTTCTATCATATACTTGGAGCGTTTTGGTTTGCTATGCTTTGCATTGGGTCGGCACATGCACCCCGCATCATCCCTCCCTGCCCTTTCGTTCTGGACTGGCGACTCTGGCCTGGCATCCCTGGTTCCTGACTTGATGGAGATTTTTTTTTTTTTGGCTTGCCGATACGTGGACTTTTTTTCTTACTCGAGGCTTTTCTCTCCTCCTTGGCAACGACTTACGTGGATTCTGCGAATAGGACCTTAAAGATTTCGCCCGTCAATCAAGCCTTGACGTGGTGTACTCTGAGACCGGCCGCGACTCCAATGGCCGAGGGTAAGCTCTACCTATGCGACTATTCGTCCAAAATGCGATGGCAGCTGACAAAGTAACTTTAGCTTTGTCGAGTTTGAGACTGCCGCAGATCTGAGAACAGCTGTCGAAAAGCTGGATGGTCGTGAATTCAAGGGGAGTCGCGTCCAATGTCTTGTCGACGTAGGTTTTTTTTTTTTTTTTCCCTTCCTTTCCTGCGTTGCACTTCTAACATTGCTCCTGATATGGCCGCTTGCTCACCTTTGGTATTTAGACTCAGCCTGACATGCCACCGCGGGATAACCGCGGCCGATCCCGTTCTCCTGGACGTCGGCCATATCCCCCTCCACAATTCAATAACTATGATCGCCGAGGACCACCTCATCGAGGCTACGGTCGCGATGACGGCCCATCGTACGGCTACCGTGATCGCAGCCCTCGTCGCGAGTACTACGATGACAGGGCACCACGCTATCGTTCACCCCCTCGACGGCCAGTGGAAGATTACCCGCCACCTCGGGGACGTTATGAAGAGCCTTACCGCCGCGATTACCCGCCGCCTGCCGACCCTTATGCGAACGGCGGTCGACCTGCGTATGATCGGCCACCAAGGGAATTCCCTCCTAGGGAGCCAGCATACCCACGAGAGGGGGGGTATGCGCGTGACTACGATCGCGGTGGGCGTTATTGGTAAATTTTGTTCTCTCTTCTATCTCTCACTCAGCGCCCACACCGTAGAGCTCTACTTCCTCCCTACTACCTATTCTTACACGTCTTTTATTTATACGCTCGCTCTCTTGGCGGAATTGGTCTTGACCAAAGGCGATAGATGATTACCGCAAGCGAATTTTCAACTCGAAAAGTTGGGGCGCATGGCTTGGAGAGGCTGGTTGGTACTGGTTTATAGCTTGGTGTGGGGATGGGAGTTTGGAACTTATCATGAGGTCGAGCAGCTTGCTATTTGCCATTTTGATATGAATGGACACCGGAGAATGAAGACCAGGACTGAGGCTCTTGATGACCAGAATGAATACGGAACTGTTGACTGACGGGAAAGGGGAATCTCCGGAACATATATCACATGGGAGGCAAGAGATATCAGGCTGTACGATTAACGGGATTTACGCACGGTTTATTTGGTCCTTTTTTTTTTTTTTTTGCTCTTGATTGCTTTTTTTTTTCTTCATTTTTCTTTTTTATCAACAATTTCGCAAAAGATTCTTGATCCATACAAGTGCTAGTCGAACTGTATAAAAAATATCAAAATCAAAAACGTAAGATCCAAAAATTTGCCATTGACATTTCAAACATGACATGAAACCACAGGTAGCCCGGTAGTTATGTTGGCAATCATTTCAATATGAGAAATGATCACCATTGGTATTATACACAAGCTCTTCTCTCTCTCTTTTATCTCTTTTTTGTTTTTCTTTTTCATTTCTGGATTCGCAAGCCTAAGCATTTCCCATTCGCATTCCTTTGCAAGGATAACGCTTTGCTAAACCGGCAGATATAAAATCGGAGGGCCTGCTTTGTCATTTCGCTCGAATCTGACAGTTCTAGACAGTCTTCTTCCACTGAGTGTAAACGCCGATCAAACTGCTGACGGTTCCGGCCAGGCCGACGAAGCCGTCGTCGAAGCCCGCCCAGCCGAGGGCGGCGGAGGGAACGGTCAAGTCGCAGACGTCGGAGATGAGTTGGAGGTGGCTGGCGGCTCGTTCTCTGGAGAGGGATCATTGTTAGATGAGAGACGAGATGATTTGTTAGGGGAGGTCAAAGAGGGGGAACTCACTTTAGGATGCGTTTGCTTTCGACGACGCCCTCGCCGTCCTTGCGGTCGATCTTGGCCTCACGCTGCCTGAGGCGATGGAGGGTGTAGAGCTGGGCGGCGATGCTGAAGACGAGGCCCATGGCCCAGAAGCGCTGGGCGTGCTGGCCGATGGTCTTTGCGGCGTGCCACTTGCGGATGCCTGTGGCATCGCCGACGGTGAGAGCGTCGAGCGACAGGTAGCCGGCATAGCCAATCTGGCGGCCGACAGCGGCGTAGCGGAGGAAGGGCTCGAGCGTCTTGTTGTCGGCGGCCTGGGCGGCGGCTTTGACGTGCTCGAGGTTCTTGCCGACGCGGAGGAGCTTGCGGGTGAGGCCAAACTGCTTCTTCATGGCGTTCCAGGGGGCCATTTGCGAGGGCGAGCCGTTTGTGCGCAGGAGGTACCACGCGTAGAAGCGGGCAAAGTACTGCAGCGTCCGGAGGATCTTGTCGCGGCCGACGGTTGTTGCGACGAAGCGGAGGTAGTGAGCCACCGTCGGGTGGTAGACGAGGGTGTCGGCGACCATGGTTAATGGCTATGAGAAGAGGCTTTTGAGAGGGGAAAAAAAAAAAAGAGATTATCAGGAGTCGGAGTATATAAACGCGCTCGGGCGGGTTCGATCGAATCAGTAGGGAGTTTTGTTTGTTGTTGATTTATATTCTCTCGATAAGATGGCGATGACGTCTGTTCTTCCCCCCCAAGAAAGAAGGAAAGGGCGGTGTCAATGGAAAAGAGATGTCAGGAGTTTAAAAAAAAAGGTGAGAAAATAAGCAACGAGAATTGGAAAAAAAAAAGAAATGAGATGAGTTAGGTTTTCCTGTTTAGCCGTCAGAAAACAAAAAAAAGGGCATCAGGTCAAGCCGTTTCGCAAAAGCCGACGGCAACTGCTGGGCTTTTGGTTGCGAAAGGCGGCCACATGCCGAGGTACTGGTTCCCCCACAAAGAAAGCAAGGAAGCGCGGCAAAGCCATATAGGCGCTCTCCCCAAATCCTCCAGCTTTTTTTTTTTGCTGACTTGATCTGGAGTGGGGCCTGGGGCGGTTCTGGCGGTTCGATTTCCCGCCCCAAGTTCCGGAGTAGACCCGCAGCTTTTTTTGCACGTGAAATCAAAAGTTGGATTATGTAATATCACAGAGGAGTTGTTGGAATCGGGTTTACACCGGATAAACTGATGTGTATTACATAAGCACAATCTCGGAACTCTCTCGGCACTCTGCTCCCCTCAGAAGAAGCATGGCATATCCCGAGCTGCAGCCAGCCACTCACGTGGTCCCCGCAGAAGGGGAACTTTGGGAACCTTTTTCTTTAGCTTCCAGCAGCCCGGAAAAGCTGGCCCCCCCCGTTTCCTCCCGGGAAATCCTCTTAGGAACGCTTCTCGGAGCTTGGGCAATGCCTCAATGGGGGGTGTTAGCCGGAACCGCTTTCGAGTCGTTGCTAAAGGTTCTTGTGGAGGAACCCAATCCTCAGGGGGGGGTTGAAGGGAAGAGAAGGGAAACGGAAAGCTCCCCTCATCCGGCGAATACCGCAATATGCCCCGGGGGCCCAGCCAGTCAAGGCCGTGCTTCGGTATAGTCGGTTAATGCACCTTTGGCTCTGCTTTGCTAATGGTTGACTGATCCCTTATGGAAAAAACAGCCTAGGGTAGCCGCCTTGCACAGACGGGAACACCCAGAGCTGGGGCGTTCGGGACCTGCGTCTTCGCTCCGGCCGGATGGCAGCGGGAGGGCTTTTTACACATCGTCGGGGGACACACATGTCTTGTGATCAATATCCGTAGTCAGGAGCTTCCTTGTCCTTCTATCCCTTCTTCTCTTCTTCTTCCCTTTTCCCTCTTCTTTTTATATGTATCGTAGCATCCCCAAAATCTGAGCTGCTTCCTCCCTTCAGACTTCCCCAAAGAAACCCCACGATACCCCGCGTCATCGCGTCTTGCTGTGCCGAGTAGTAGTTAGTGCCCACAAGAGCTCTCTCTCCTCTCTCCTTCTCCAATATTTCCATCCTCTTCAATTTCAACTCGTTCAATTCAATCCAATTGCCCGCATATACCCCGGCTCTCTTCAAATACCGTAACAAGAGGCAACCGAGCTCCATTATCGAATAGCTTCTTCTTCTGCTTGTCATCAAGCTCTCGGCCCGACCCATTACATCATCGTCGCAATCTATCCACCACCGTCATCATGGTAGACACCGGCGAAAAAGTCAACACTCACATCATCACACTCACCCGCTTCCTCACCGAAGAGCAAATCAAGCACAAAGAGGCTACTGGTGATTTTACGTGCGTTTCTACGACCCCCTCTCCCCCATTGACTCAGCTATGCATTGCGTTGCATTGCATTGCATTGCAGCCGATTTCACATGCGTCATTCCACTGAGGCCGGGGGGACTGACATCCTTGTGATTGCAGATTGCTTTGCCATGCTCTCCAATACTCTTTCAAGTCCATCGCCTATTACATCCGTCGCGCCACCCTGGTCAACCTGACGGGTCTGGCCGGCTCCTCCAACACCACCGGCGACGAGCAGAAGAAGCTCGACGTCATCTCCAATGACCTCTTTATTGAGGCCATGCGCTCCTGCGGCAAGGTCGCAATGCTGGTATCTGAGGAAGAGGAAACGGAGATCCACTTCCCCCATGCCACTGGAGCTCGCTACATCGTTTCCTGCGATCCCATTGACGGCTCCTCCAACCTGGACGCCGGTGTCTCAGTCGGCACAATTTTCGCCATCCACAAGATCCCCGACGGCGTCGATGTCGCCAGCAAAGAGGACATCCTCAAGCCTGGCACCGAGCTAGTCGCTGCCGGCTTCACAATGTATGGTGCCTCCGCCCAGCTTGTCATGACCATGAAAGGAAGTACCGTCAATGGCTTCACGCTGGACAATGGCATTGGCGAGTTCATCCTCTCCCACCCCAACATGCGCATCCCCAAGGCGCGTGCCATCTACTCAGTCAACGAGGGTAACTCCCTGTACTGGGAGGACAGGACCATCAACTACTTCAACTCTCTCAAGCAGGCTCAATCCGACGGCAAGCCCTACAGTGCTCGTTACATCGGTAGCATGGTTGCCGACGCCTATCGTACGCTCCTGTACGGAGGCATCTTTGCCTATCCCGCCGACAAGAAGAGCCCTAAGGGTAAGCTCCGTATTCTTTATGAGTGTGCGCCCATGGCCTTGGTTTTTGAGAATGGTAAGTTTTGCTATCATTGTTGTCACTTTCCCCCCTTTTTGTGTGATTCGACACAGAGCTAACTTTGACATGTGATAGCTGGCGGTCAAGCCGTTGATAGCCACATGAACAGAATGTTGGAGGTTGTACCGGAGCACATCCACGACCGGTCAGGTATCTTCATGGGAAGCTATGATGAAATTGAAAAGGTCAAATCGTTTTACAAATAAAAACAGTGAAAACGTTTATGGTGAAGGAGGGGGAGAATGAAGGCATGACATTAAAATTTACATCTTGGCTCGTGGATTTGCACCAAGGATGACGTATAGTAGCCATCTCTTATGGGTGAAGTCATCAATCATATAAAGCTATAATTACACATATTTTTACATTCCAAGCTTTACTTCGCCAGTAGTGATGGATCCCACGAGAGAGAATTCAGAGGAGGAAGGAGTAAAACTCACCTCGGGGCTTACCAGAACCTGGGAATCAGCTTGGGCGTATTCTTCTTCCACTCTTGATAATCCTTTCTATCTCCGTACCGCTTATCATACTTGGCCTCAGAGAGGGGTATGCCAGATACCTTGATAAGTAGAAAGGCCGCAAAAGCAGGACTAACGAATGACAAGGTGGAAGTCGCCAGGATACCCAACGGGCCTCCAGACAAACCTAGAGTTTGTTGAATGGGTAGTCGGGCGAGAACGCCGGTGGTGGCTGTGGCAAGGCCAGTCCAGAGGGTGATTTCTCCAAAATAGTTGGGGAACCGACTGCCAGTCAAATCAGATTTGTGTTAGGTTATCATTAATGGTCTTCTGAAAATCGAAATCAAATCATGGATTCAGGATGACATGAGAGACATTGGGGAACTTGGTGGCTTCAACCTTACCTCTTGGAGAAAAGTCCGCTTGTCAGAAACTCTTCATCGTGCAACTTGAGCTTCTTCTCCTTTTGCCACTTGCTCTTCTGAGCATCCGCCAGTACTTCATACGCAAAGCCGGCAAGCCAAATCGATATGCCAATCACATCCGTAGCGATAGCCGTGGGAATAGCAGATGCCAGCACAGATGCCGGGACGGCGTTGAGCATAATCACGGGCATAAGCTGGAGCGAAACCCAAACAGCTTGGAAGAAGAAGACTCCAAAGAAGCGAGTAGGATTGTGGCGGATAGAATCGAATCGAGAATCATGGCCGGCGGTAATAATGCGGTGAAAGAGGAACGAGCCAACTTTATGGAGGTGGAAGAGCAATTAGTTTCATTCTGTTTAGTCGGATGAGGAGACAGTGTGCATTGAGACGGGAAAAAAAGCAAAGTATGTTCAATTCCCCGGCTTGGGATTCGGGATTTAAAGAAGTGCGGAGAGAGCTCACGCCGCATTGCCCATGCCGCAGTCATTCCCGTCAGAACAAGTTGCCTCCAGCTCAGCAATCCCGCACCCGCATGCGCGCTTGCGTATGCACCCCCCCTCAGCGCCTCAAACGGGTTCGGCAGTCCAGGAAGCTTCTTGGCATCGGCGGCATAAGCAGCAGCTCGAGCTCGCAGCGCGGGGAGATATAAGCTTAGGGCACCGACAGCCAGGAAGGTCGCGGAGCCGGACAAGTCGAAGAAGCGCTCCGAACCGGTGAGGATGGAGGGTATCGCGACAGCACCTTGAATGGCAAAGGCGGTGGCGAAGCAGGGGGCCACGGCTCGCAGGAGGGGGGAGTGAAAGTTGGTGATGCGGAGGAAGAGGTTGAGGAGTGTCATTGCTGCTGAGCTGAGGGTGAGGCGAGGCGAGGCGATTAGAGTCTGACTCGGCACGGGTGTGATTTTGGTAGGATTACTGCGATGACTGTGTGTGGGAGGTGAGTGTGGTAAGAATTCCAAAAAGCCATGAAAGAAATAGAAAAGCTTTATGCGATTGATTTAGAAAAAGGGAAAAGAAAAAAAGAAAAAAAGTTCCGTGTCAGAGGGAGGGGGGTTGCCATTTATCCGAGACAAGCGAGAAGATGGCAATTGCATTGCGTAGGTACCTGGAGAAAAATAGACAGCATTGTTCGGGAAGGAGCTTCCAAGCTTGGGGAGCTGGAATGAGCAGGAGAGTGGTGACGACATCGATGCCACAAGCTGTCCGATCCAGCTGCAGGAGGCTATTCGCACAAATCTAGCCACTTTACGGGTAATCTGGCTAAAAAGGAGAGCAATTTTGCAGATAGAGCGTAGGATGGGGTGTTGAATGGCTCTTTATATTTCGATTGACTGATTAATTGATTACGTTGTTGAGTGATTAGGCGGCTGTTTGGCTATATAAGTTGTCTCTCAGCCTTACATATTCGACAGCTTTAAATCATGTGCTCTACCAAAGACGAATCAGAGCCCGCAACAAAGTATCTTGCAGAGCAATCGTCGCAGCCGACTACCACTACGCCGACCCTTGGGCGATCCTCGCTGCGCCGCAGCTTCAGCAACAGCAGCAGCCTTGATATTGTCTTCTTCCTCATCTTCTTCCTCCGCCGTTTCTCCCCTGACGTCATCATCTTCTATCTCTCTCCTTGCAGCAATGGCATGAATTTCGATGGAAAAGTCTCCCTCCTGGTCCCCAAAGAAACTGTACAACGGCTCTTCTCGTCAACAGCTGCATCTCAAGGAGTAAGCAGGGAGTAGTTTCTTGCTCACCTGCGCATCATCAAACCGACTCGCTTCACATTAGACAAGTCCAGCGGCTTCGCATCCGGCTTCGGCCTGCCTCGATACGTCGGCTTAAAGGCACTCCACGGCAGATAGACGCTCTTCAGATCATAGTCGGATCCATCCTGGCTGACGACGAATTCGGCCTCCCAGCTAACGCCAGCTTCCTCACGCCCGTCGTCCCTCCGCGGAGGTATCTCATCCTTGAGCGTCAGGGCGTAGCGCTTCCCATCGGCCTGGGCCACCGCAACTACGATGCCCCCATCGTAGCCGCGCAAATCCCAGTCCAGCACGCCCAAGCTATGTTGTGATGCGAAGCCGGCGCCTCCAAGCGTCTTTGTATCCAGATGGCCATAGAAGCGGGCCTTTTCGGGGTTTATCACGGAGAGGTGGGACTGGCTGGAGCCTCCGCGAACACGATCATCAGACGTGACCCATAAAGAGGAGTCCCAGGGTCTTTTGATGGTTCGGGCCCCAAGGGCGGGTTTCAGTTAGCCATGAGATCCTCTCTTTTAGCTTGAATTAAACAACTTTGTTGCTGCCTGTCCAATAGCTTCTTTCTTTTTCTTAATCTTTTTTTTTTTCCTCATTGCTCCAGTCATGCAAACTCCAAGGGGGGTGTATGTTTTCTTGTTTCCAAAAAAGTAATAGAAATGCATGAGAACGAGTCAAAAGCCACCGCCCGCAGTCTAGAATTCCCACAAGCATATCCGAATCATCCCCGATTGAGGCAATGATCATTTAGGCAAGATGATGGCATGTGATGCTTTTCCCACAGTGCATGTAGACATGGAGAGGGGTGAGATGATTAAAAAAAAAAAGGATACGCAAAGAAGCCATCCGCGGCGCAGACAATGGATACAAAGCGGATAGAAGCACACAAGCAGCATCGAACTCGAGAAGGGGGGGAGGTGTCTCTTACTGGTCTCCACCGTAGAGATAGAGCAGCTGCTGCCAGCTAGCCGTGGCTTGCATTATTCTGGGCGAAAACGACAAAAGGGCGCGGGCGGCGGTTCTGAACAATGTGGAATTATTAATTGCCAAAGATGGCAATTCACAAAAATGGCCCTGTTGAAGTTGAAGCCTTCGCCAGCGGTAGCCTTGTTTGGCCAAGAGGTTTTGGTCCATGAGTAAGTTGGCTCAGCTAGGTCGTCGAGGCGGATACTCCGATCGGGCGCGGCCGCCCTTTGTCGGAGTATTCTTACTCCGGCACCTCTCAGCGGTCTCTAGCCTTAGTAATTTCCATGCTTCTGGACTGTCTGTTCCTAACACCGAGAGAGACACGGCCATATGCCAAAAAAGCCAGGCGCTTGTCAGGTAAATCCGATCAAGCCACCAGCCAACAACAAAACATGGCAAAACCTTCGCCTCCCCTAAAGATGCCAAATACTTGGGTCGTAAGATGGAGGGAGGGGGAGAGAGAAGTCACGCTATGAGCTCATCAAGCGCCTCCATCTTCCCACGTGTTTGACGGCTAACGGTGTTGGTTCGCTGGCTTGGTTACTTAGCTCCCCCAGAAGAAAAGAACGAAGAGAGAAGGAAACCAAAAAGTATCACAAATAGACTGCCGTTGGCATTAGCACTAGAGCCTCTCCGGGCGTCGAACAACTTACGCACACGTAGAAACACAGCCTCCATTTCTCCGGCCAAAATTCTCCCCGCAAAAAACTTTCCGTTCAATGGGGTTAAAATCCCAAGCAGAAAAGCAAGAAAAAGCATCGAGCCTTCGCTTGCCCTCCCAAGCGCGCCGGGCGCATGTGGCGCTACTATTTTTACCGCTGCGGCCGCAAAACAAAACCTAGGAATGTACTCTCCTGCGAGCCTTTCTTGGTGTGTGGCTCGTCCACATGGCAGCGGGCAGTGAAAGTGACTTTTCCCCCTCCCCCCTTCAAGCCATGGCACAAGTAGCGCACCCGGCTCGTCCGCTCGAACAAAGGGAAGGAGCATTAATTGCAAATCACACGTGTTTTGGAAAATCTGGGCAAAAAGGCAAGCACAAAGGGGAACTGATTTGGAATAAAAAGATGTGTTATTTTTTTAAATTTTGAGCACGCTTCTAGTGCCCGTTCCGTTAAGTATTCCGGCGGGGATATCTAGTATAATCCAAAGAAATAAATGAAAAAAACACCGAAAAAAACGTATATCCAACAAACCCGTGCTTTAGCACCAGGTTAGAGAGTACATTGTACCCAAAAGACCAAGCCAGATGAGATGCTCATACACATCAATCCGTTGCTCCTTGGAACGCCCGCCAACCCAGCCCATCTTTCAAAGTCATCCCAAGTTTCCACTTCGTAAAAAAAGAGTAAATCACAAAAAAAAAGGTGGTAACACAAAATATTGAGCTCAACCAAGGCTCCCCAAGAATGAACGAGACCCACAATCGCCATGCTATTTGTCCTCATAAAAAAAAAGATTCCTTTGTGCGCACTGCCGGTGCTGAATAAACCCCATATGAATATAAAAAAAACCAGAAGTCATATCTTTTTCGTGATATCAAATCACCACCGTACAATCCCGATGATCGGGCTTCTGTGGTAAGAGACGGGAGGAGTAGAAGATATGTATATATGTACGTCGGGTGTATAGATGAATGAGTATGGTGACGATGGTGAATTGTATGATATCCGGTTTTTTGTTTGTTTTTTGTTTGTTCTTTTTATCTTTTTTTTTCTTTTTGTATTTAATGCTGGTGCTGGATCATGGCAGGAGATCCAGGCATAGACAGCGGGGTTGTGGGGTACTCGAAGCCCGTCTCAGAGCAGGCAGCCGAGTGGTCGTAGGAGTGCGACAGAGGAGGAGTCTGTGGCATTCAGAATCAGCAACGCAGATCCCGAGAGTATGAGAGATGATGCCTAGCCGAACTCACCAGAGGGTTGGAGGGGTCGTAGGGAGTGGGCATGCCCATGTCGTGAGCAGGCATGAAGCCATAGCCAATGTAGGGGCTGATGACATTGTCGGGATACATGTCCCGCTTGATGGGCTCGCTGTAGTGGCTCAGAGGAGGCAGCGAGGCGGGCATGGCAGTGGCCGTCAGGTAGTTGGGATAGGCCTCAGCGCTGGTCATGGCAGGATAGGCGTGGGCGGAGCCATATGGGTTGATGAGCAGCTCGTCGGGAGCTGGGTAGGTTGTGTAGGAGAAGACGGGCGGCGTGTTGGATCGCTCGCGCTCGTCGTGGTGGTGGTAGGCGGGAGGGGCAAAGGCCAGCTCCTCGTGAGACTCCATGGGAGGAGTGAATTGGCCCTGCGAGACGATGGTCTTGGGAGGAGTCGGCAGGCGGACGGGAGCGGGCGCCTGGTGCACCTTGTGTGCCTTGGAAACAGATTGACGCTTGGTGACCTTGCTGGGGCTGGCGGATGACTGGCTGACTGGTGAGGGCTGCTTCTCAGCGTCGCCCTCTTCGGATCCAGCGCGGCGCTCAAGGTCCTCCAGACGGCGCTTAAGCTTCTTGCCTGCAAAGCGAAAACGAGTTAGCATTCCCAAGATTCTTTTGTGTTGATTTTTCGGTCCCCCAATGCTGCAGGAGAAGAGGAAGAAAAAGACGTACGGTAGTTGCGCTGAGCAATGCGGTTCTGTATCCTCCTGCGCTCGGCAAGATCTGAGATCTTGGTCCAGTCCTCATCAGGGTGGGCAGAGCTGCTAAAGGCGCTGCTGGTGCCGTGGTTGGAGCAGTGCCTGGGAGGAGGAGGAGCCGGTGCCGGGACTGCGGCGTAGGCGTAAGGGTGTTGTTGTGAGATGGCGTACATGGCCATTGTGTTGTTATGTGTGTGTATTATAGAGAAAGATGTCGACGTATGATGATGGAGGGGTGAAGAGGAGCAAGGCAGTTCTTGGGTAAGAAGAGTGTGCTCTCGCTTATATATGTCTTGTCTGTCTTGGTGGACAAGTAGAAAAAAAAAGATTTGAGATGATTGGAATGGTTGGGATGAGAGATGGTCGATTGGAGTATATTATATAGAAGATGATCAAGTCTGAACAATTGTTGGATCGGGATGGCTATGACGGGTTGGAGCAAGATGGGGAGGACGAGCGAGAGTTAAATACTAGATCCTCGACTTATCTGCCTGTGTCTTGTCGGGAAGCTCTGTGTATGCAACGAGACCCTGGGCTCTGCAGGGCTGCATGGGGCCAGGCTTGATGGCTGGGTGTTGAAGCCCAGCAAGGCTTCGTGCTATGTAATTAGCGTCGTTCTGGAGGTCTGGGAGTTGGAGAGGAGGGGGCGTGAGGGCGTGCGGCAGCTGTGACAAGCCCATCCCGTCTCTTCGAGCCATGGACGATCGGTGCTGGCAGGGCGTGGCGGTAGCAAGTTACGAGGCCTTCCCGCTGCTTTGGGCTGCATGGAGCGGATCTGGCTGTGTCTGGTGTTGCGGCGACAGGGGGTGCGGCAGGAGTGGCTCTTGCGAGGGGAGGGCGTGGGCACAGCCGTAGGCGATGGTGTGGGCGCTGCGACTTGCGAGTGGGATAAAGCGGGTAAGGCGGGGGTCCAGCGAAAGGGACCCAGCAAAGGGCCAGGGGGGGCGTGACGGTAAGAGGTTCTAGGGACACGGGGCAAGGGACTCCCGGGAGGTACTTTTATTAGTGCCAGTGCTGGGCCTCGCTCGCTGCAAAGCTAGCGCCAGAGCGCTGTGTGCCGCTACTAAATGTAGCACTGCTCCAAGGCACGCACCCACATGGCCGGTTTTTTGTCATGAGGGCCAAATTTGCCCGGTTTTCAGACGACTCGAGTGCCCCATCTGGCAAGCATTCATCGCTGGGCCCTTCCGACTCTGGGCTTCCGGCTCTGGGCTCTGACTCTCCCTTGCGCTGCCACCACACACGTACATACAGTAGTAGTAGTACTTTAGTACATACCCGCGGGTCCGTCCCAGAAAACGCAAAAAAAGCAAAGCAAAACAAAGCAAAGCAAAGGCCGCCCCTCCTGCCTTGCCCCCTACTAAAGCTACTACAACTGTTACGTAGCTACGTAACCCAAAGGTAGGTACCTAAGTACGTACCGCTGTGATTGGCAGGACGCGACAGCCGGTCCTCGAAGCCGGGGCACCGGGGGAATTGTTGGGCCCTCTCCGCCTGTACTTCCGGACATTATCCGCTGACTACTCCAGCACGTCTTCTCGCACTCGCTCCTGGAGGAGACCGGGCATTGTATAACAGCATCCCCAACTGCGCCCAGCCCTCGACAGACTTGTACATACATGCGAAGCCCTGCAGCGGTCAACACCGTCTAGGACAAGTAGTAGCAGCAGTAGTAGTAGTAGTAGTAGTAGTAATCCCGGTCGGTCAGTCTGGCTAGGTTGTCGGCAAGGCAGGCAAAAAAAGAACAAGTAAGGTACAAGTGGCAGGAACTAGGATGGCTAAGCCCAGCGCTGGCAGTCCTTAGGCGATGCAGTGCCGTCGTCGTCATAGGGCTGCGCTGACATCGCTCCTAATTCCATTTGATCCTCACAAGTGCCTGCTAAGGCACAAGCGCAAGTCGCAGGAAGGGGGAGTCTCCTGCTACAGTGCTAGGCCCAAGCCATTTGCTCCTAGCTCTGAGGGGGGCTTCTAGACGTCGAGAACGTTGCATTCGAAACATTGCGCCCAGAAAGGAACGCCGCGGGTAGGGCACCCGCCCATTCCTTTCTGCTGTAGAAGGATCTCGGACGAAATCGCATCTACCTGTGCCCCCGGGCCTGGCATTGGCCAATTTCGCCTTTGGGAGGAAGGCTTGCCGCCACATGTTAGAAGGGGATGGGGGGGGAAATGCGCTGGCGGACCTTTTGCCGGCGCGCTTCCCCCGACCGGAAGTCCGATTTTGCAACGGGATAGTATAGTATGCTGGACGGTAATAGCCTCAACTTATCGTCGCCTCGTCACTATGGGCCTCTTATTTTTCTGTGTGTGCTTTGCATTCCCGTCCGTCTCTTTTCGCAGCCCGCTGTGGCACGCACGCAGAGACGGCGCCGGTGCGGTTTAGGCTTTCTACCGGGCCGGTAAAATCGGCAAACAATCTGTCAAAACAACTATCCACTACGTACAACTATGGGTATCGGAATACTGTGCTCGGGCATCGCTCACTGTATCCGTTCAAGCGCTGTTCCGACTTTGTAAAGCCGCATCCCTATCTTCGTTGTCTCGTTTTTTCCCGTGTCGCCGCCGCTTCGGAGCTCGAATCGCAACTTGACTTGCTTGTTTCCGAGCGAAAGAAGTCCGTATTGGGGCTCAACAGCTCGAATCGGCACCCAAAGGGGGGCATCCTGGCGCCGATTGTTTTTCCCCCTCCCATCCCTTCCAATCTTGTCAGTGCCCAGCGTCCCGCTTCTCCTCCTCATGACTCGGCACAGCTCCCAAAGCGGCGACAGCACGAATAGTTGAACTGCCTCGCTCAGCTCGTTCACCGGAGTATTCGCCAAAACGC